>JASPKZ010004550.1:0-205978 GCA_030220185.1 Diploptera punctata | reverse complement strand
GAAAGAGCATTGAGTTAATATTAGTGTGTTCTTTATGTAGGAGTTAGGGGTCTACATGTATGTGGATGTTTAAATATAGTAGATATATACAGTACGACCAAACAGGCCCGTGTACAGTGTCATTGTAAATGTAGGCCTAGGCCTATATATATTTCCTTGCCACCAAGAAGTCAATTCACTTCCACTACTACAATAGTTATCCTACGTTGCGCGTTTTGAATTAATATAATCGATTTCTGGACAGATGACACAAAATATGTGGATCGTTGCGTCTATATTCCCCATGGTTTCTCCATAATTTTATAATGGACTTAAAACCAGAGTCTATTTCCGTCTGCAATTTTTTATTAATCCTTGGGTGGTGATCACAATTAAAAACCCTTAAACATTATCAAAACAAAAAACAACTTATCTTCTGTTAGTTTATTTGAATGTGGCAGACCGCAGTGAAAACGGAATCTTGTATAACTGTTATTATTAGATATATTGTCTAATTATTCACAAGTTTAAGTGGTTTCTTTTTGTTCGTTTTCTTCTGATTTATTAAAAATATTAAATTGATTGAACCAACTGGTGTATCCAAAAGGATACATTACGAATTTAAGGGTTAAGGCCATAATTCCTTATTTATCACTCAACCAGATTGCATAAATTTACAAAAATTGGTCCTATTAATAATGTAGGTATTTAATTAAATTAAAGTTAAAATAATTTATTAGTAAAAGTAAGTAAAGTGATCCCACAACAGACCCGGAGGCCCTTGGGGTAGTAGGATGTTAAGGCTCCCACTTTTTCTAGACAATCGGCACATTATGCCAGCCGGGTTGTCAACCCTGCGTGACGGCCGCCTTTACCCCCAGAACAAACATCTGGTACTCATTTCAGTTAGAGGCTGAGTCGACCCCAGGGCCATAGTGCCGCCAGTGGGTTTGGGTCAGTTTAAAAATCCTGACCCCAACGGGACTTGAACCCTCGACCCTCCGGCTTGAAGCTCAGTGCCTTAACCACTACGCTACGGCGTGCCCCAAAATAATTTATTACATATAAAATCTACAGTATAATAGGATGATGATGTGCATCAACCGGCTAGGCACCATTTTGAAAAAAGTGAGATTTTGATGTCATCTGTTGCACTGGCTCATGATGTAAGACTTAAGTGTACACGCACTTTTAGTGCCAAATCTTTAAATACAGCCTTATTATTAAAGAAATATAAACGCTATCAGCCCTATCAGAGATTCTGTGTTTTGCAACAAACGGCTATGAAACTAGCTCATCAAAAATTTTAATCTAAATTTTGCATCATGCAGCTAAGCGCCAAATTCCCCTGCTCCTAAATTGTTAATGCATAACTGTGTATATTATTATGTGAGCGATTATCAGGTCAGAAATGATTAAATGCCTCTTGCTAGAGTTTATAATGTAAAAAAAAACTTTAAACGTATTTTTCTCGAAACTTGAAATGACTCATAGCCGGTTGATGTATAACGCTGTTTAATTAACGATATAAAATGCATTTTGATTTATTCCAAAATAACGAATACAAGAAACAGGGTAGAAAAAGTAAATGTACATAAATCACCAAAGACTTAAAATAATGTCATTGAAAATGGAGAATTGATTATCCGGCAACAAATATGTGAACAAACTCGCCTTCAATGTGCCCAAATGGACGCAACCATGATATATTGAGAGATGGTGTTCCGGGAGTAGGGCAATGACTAAACAGAAAAACAGAAAAAAAATCCCATTATTCAATTTAGGGTTGAAGATAAATCAGGGAAACAAGTAGGGATCCTTAAGGTGAGAAATCATATTAACGCATGTCCATAGTTTAGAAGATACCCAAACATTTTAACAAATTCCGAAGGACTGAACCTATGGAGGTACACATGATAATATATACAGGGTGTAACTGAATCCCCATTACGTGATTTAAGGACGTATCGTGGGATTCAAGACGATTACGTTTAGCACATGATTTCATGTCCGTAAACGTACCGTTTTCCCGCCACACGCTAAATACCACAACATAGTTCAACTCCCCCGTATTTTCGGCGCCAAAGACTAGGGTAATACGTACGTCATTCACCGATCACCTAATGTTCCATTCTAATTACAGGTTTGTTTACATGCCACTCAGTTGAGTTTGTGATCCGCCCAGATATATTTGTACGTGCTGTTGTGCTTGTGATCTTTGTTCATACTCTACTAAGCTGTACGTACTATATTTAATTTGTAGTGTGTTGCTGTAGACCATGGTGAACTACACTTTTGCGGAATACACCGGCATGGTGTTACTGTACGGCGAAATTCGGTGCATTGGAAGGGCTGCTCGTACGAGATTATATGGACAAACAATTTGGACAAATGTGGATAGACCGTAGTGGTCCGATTGATTGGCCTACACGTTTTTCCGACTTCGCACTGCTAGACTACTATCAATGGAGTCAAATGAAATCCTTGATTTACTTGATCCGGAGGACGACCTACTGGCGCGGGTTATAGCAGCGGAGGATATTGCAGGACCGAGGATTGATGATCGTGTGTACCAGAACATGACACGGAGGTACCGTATCTGTGTTGACGTCGGTAGTCTTCACATCGAGTCCAGACGATAAGGAGCTGGCGTCAGAGAGAACAACGTGTTACGGTTTTTTTAATATAGCGACAAAACAGTACGTACGTTTCCGGACATGAGTTCCTATGATAAACGTAACCGTCTTGGCCACTACTACACGTCTTCAAAGTCTGTAATGGGAAATTAGTTACATCCTTTTGTAATATTCATGATGTGTTCCGTTGAGTTATTATTCAAAATTAAAATATAAAATTATGGAATATTCACCTGTAAGGTCCGTCTCCTCAACTTAATTTAATTATTTAACTGTAGCGCTTTCGGGACTTGTCCCATCATCGGCCGAAGCACTACAGTTAAATAATTAATTAACTTGAGGAGACGGACCTTACAAGGGAATATTCCATAATTTTGTATTTTAATTTAGTTACATCCTGTATGTTTCATTTCTCGCAACAAACTGAATATAAATGATTAAATTAACAAATGAAGACAGAGCTATTACGTAAGCCAGTAGAATCGGACCATAAATTCGTTTAGTTTACGAAGCTCCTGCGTGAAGGTCTGTTTTCATGTCCATCAGCTTCTACTTACACTATGCCTACTACTTTTTACTGGATGTTCAAATCAAGAAAATCTGACAATAGGAAAAAGAAAATTAACAATTTCAATGTATTAATAATTAATGACCTTGGAATGGGAAATGGTATCTTGAGTGTGCTGATGAATGGCGAGCGGTCTGTCCTCCCGTGATAACGCTGCAATCAAGGCGATGTATAGCGTTCATTGTTCTGTCCTGTTGACGCACCGCATTATGTTTGCTATTAATTCAATCATTGTTGATCCTTAGCTATGCCCCGCCTCCTCCAAGCCGATATTTGTTTTCTAAGGCTAATTTTAATCAGGCAGCCATTTAATGGCTTCAAGTAATCTCATTAGGCAAATGCACATACCGCAAGTTAGTTGCGGCCATCTTGGCAGATATCTTATATATTCAAATGCAGATATTAGAGTTGTACGCTGTCTTGAGAGGAGTAGTTACTGAATAGTTCAATATACCATAAGCTCTTAAGTTTTTGTAATATCAAACGAAGAAATATATTATTACGAAGCCTATGCATTAACCCTTAGGAACACCAAAGATTTAAAGTTACGTGGAGCACCAGCCTAGGGCAAATTTTGCCCATGTTATATTTAGCTCTAAATCCATATTTATAGTATGCAATTAAGTTTAATTTTTTATATTGGTTTATTATTAAACGCGCTAACTTACATACCATTGGAAAAGTAATATTTTGAAAATAAAGACTGTCCAAAATTGTATACGGAGTGATTTACTGCATTACAATATTTATGACACTGGTGAAAAGTAACAAAAAATGCTAACACTTGAACAAAGAAGGTTGGTATACATTAGAATATACTTGTGTTTGAATATACAGATTGTCCAAAATTTCTATAGGCCTATAATATTTGGTCGAAATAACCATAACATTATAATGATAATGTGAAAAGAAAAACTAATGTTTGAACTACGAATCGAACCGTGGACCTCTTGTATTCCATACAAGCCTGCAAGATCACTACACTATACGAGACATAGTACAAACATTAACAATTCTTTCCACATATACAAATCTATAATTATCGTTTCGTACGCTGACAGGTAGGTGTCACTACCATCACTAACGGCCGGCTTCGTTTAGAAGTATCTATATTTGAGAATTTTTTGGTATTGAACTTCTTTCAGGTAAAAAGTAAAAAAAGAGAGAAAACAACAAATTCTAACACTTAAACAAATATTGTTTGTATTGAATACACTCTTTCGATGTCTTCATTCAGAGAGATCACTATTATAACTGCACATGAAATTATTTTTATATCAAAAAACGAAAATTTATATGTTAAAATTTTGTATTCTCAACTATGCACCAAAAACAACTGAATACAAGGACGCCAAAATGTATTTCAGAAACTATTAGAATTATGATCACAAATTGTACCAACTACGGGCAAAATCTGCCGATAGCACAAAACTTAATTTTTTTGTTTACAATTTTCAAACTTTTAAAAGGAAGAATATAGAATATAGTGGATTATAAGGTGGATGGCAAATAGAAAAAGGCTCATTAACATTGGAGGATATTATTTAATACTTTTCAAGAAAATAACAACTTATCGGCAATTTTTGCTTATGCTTGTAGGGTTAATATAAATATGTCTCTGGCAATACAGCTCTGAAGAACCAAGGCCGACTTAAGCGGTTGTTGCATTTTGGTAAGTGAAGAGATTGAAGAGAATGTTGTAATTATCATGACGCAGTCTTTCGCCTTTTCTTTCAAATTTCTTAATCAGATTTCACTACTTTTCATATCAGATAACTAGTTAGTTGTTATCATGACCCGTGCCAGATTCTGTACAAAAAGAAAATGGACTAACGCGCCCGGGTTGTATACCTGGCGGGATTAAAAAAATATTATTAACGGGAAAAAATCTAAGAAATTAAATACCGACTTAAAGTGGGATAATATTGAGTTAAATGACTTAAGCTATCATGTTTTCTCGTTTCTTGTCTAGGTATCTAAGGAGAGACATCTTAACTGTGATACACTATCATTATGAAACATGGCATTTACGATAGGAAACTTGCGGCCAAACACCGCTTACAGAAAAGGTTATTCGATCTGCGAGACTGACAGCAAATACTTGGGAGTGGTTGTGGTAGGAGGTTTCAGGCTTGCCAATTTGGATATGGAGTTGCGTCCATGTCATGATTACATCCGTAATCACTACATTCATTATCCCATGAATCTATTATGGGAAGAAATGCTTTCAAAATATTGAATGGGAAATTCTAGTGAAGAAGACCTTTAGGAAGGCCTAAGCTTGATTGGGAGCAACTTTTCTGATAAATGCTGCATTAAGTCTGTGAGTTTCATAAGCACAGTTAGATAGCTGATTAATTATGTTAGTAGATACTTCAATATTGATAAAAGTGCACTTCGATAAAATGGCATATGTCAAATAATTCGTCATTATTTTAAATCGTTTAAAACAACAAAGGATTTTGATTCTCAGAATAAAAAAATAGCGAAATGCGGTACAGTACACATGTTATACACTGACTAGGATTATATGGTATAATCCATCCATAGTAATCTGCCCGAAGGCAGGTCCTTCACTGCAATCATAGAATTTTCATGCTCTGCTTGCAGCTTTACTAGGGAATTGTAGGTGTGGTAGCTTCCCGTTGCTTTCCACACCGGTGAAGTATGATGATGATGATAGGATGATGACGGCCATATGATTTCGGGAACCGTTTGGGCCTTAAAGTTTTCCTGACATTCGTCTTACAGGTGAGGAAAAACCCCGATAAAAACCTCATCCAGAAAATCTGCCCTGACCGAGGATCGAACCCGGGCCCGCTGCGTGACAAGGCAGCATGCTACCTCGAGACCATAGCGGTGGACATATGGTATAAAGTGGTGAAATATGTATATTTAAAATTATATGAACTATTGGTTGCACTTTTTGATATGAAAGTAAATATGAGTTAAAATATTTATAAATAATATGTATGCAGTTCATATATGTATCCATTGTCTGCATAACCACATATAATATTAAGAAAAACCATAAAAATAAATATTTCCTGTATAATTTAATGTTATATATATGTTAAAGGGGTATAATATATCAATTTGTTTGTAGATTATTTCAACGACTCATAGACCAGAACTAGATATACACATAATATTGTGTAGGTTGTTATGAGATGAAAATAAATATTTAATACTCATTTAAATGGAAACAACTCCTTCTGAAACGAAAGTAGACATGTAGCATTTTCCTTTTTATAATCAAAAGCAATTACTTGATAAATATAGACTGTATCTACACTAATATATGCAAGTGGATGAAATAAAATCTATTGCTATTATCGAAAACATCAATACCAGTCCATGTAATATCTCAAACAGTGCCGCATTAGTTAATCACTGTGAAAAAAAAATGATATTTTGATTAACGCCACTGATTGTCAGAAAATTTCATCATTATATCTATAGATAGATAGATCATCGGTTGATTAATGTCTTTGACATCGTCCGATTCCTAATAGCCAATTTTGTCGGTCCATCCGATCTCCTGGTTGTAGATGTTTCTCCTTCATATGTAAACATATTTCCTCACTCCAGGAGGTTTTAAGTCTTCCTCTGCTTCATCTTCCCTCAGGTTTCCATTCCAAAACAGATTTTGGTAGTCGATCCTCTTCCAATCGCTGGACATGTCTGTACCATCTTAATTGCTGAGTTTTAATATAATTTAAAATAGTGTTTTCAATCTTCATTTTCTCCCTTATAACTGAGTTCCTAATTTTTTCTCTTCTTGAAATTCTTGAGGCCCTTCGTATAAAATCCATTTCCGTTGTCAAAAGGTACTTATTTGTTTTTGTTGTTAATGGCCAAAGTTCTGCACCATAAGTAATGATGCTTTTAACAATTGTATGATATATATTCATTTTATTTTTATTACTTATATTTTTATCCCACAATATTCCATTGAGGCAAGCAATTGCAAATTTTCCTTTATTATTTCTATTTCTTATTTCCTCTTCATAACTCCCATTTTTATTTATTTTAATTCCTAAATATGTGATCTCACTACAAGATATTATTGTTTCTCCAGTCTCCAAAATTAAATTTTGTTCTGGTTCACCAATTGATAAATATTTAGTTTTTTTTCATGTTTAAATTTAAACCCCATTTCTCATATTCTTCTATTACTTTTCTAGTCATACACTGCTCAAAACAATTAGAGGAACACTATGAAATATGCAAAATATTTTTTCATTGGATAAAGGTACAAACATGAAATTAATAAAGTACATAATTTGTGGTTATTTTTTTATTTATTTATTGCTCATGTCAGTAAAAACAAATGAATAACGCTAACAATTAACTTTTCAAATAATTCCGCTATGTAAGCAATTGAATCTTGTGCTAATTTTTCAAAGTTAAACACTCGTTATATAGAGTTAGTATCGTGTATGGCCTCCACGACATTCGATGACACTTTGGCACCTTCGTGGCATGCTCCCAATAAGATTCTGGATTTCCTCTTGCGGGATATTCTCCCATTCCTCCTTCAGTGCATCTCCAAGTTTCTGCAGAGTTTGTGGAGCTTGATGTCGGTTCTTGACCTTCCTGTCTAGAAGATCCCACAAGTGTCCAATAGGGTTGAGGTCTGGGCTGACCGCTGGCCACTCCATTACCTCAATTTCATTCCTCCTCAGGAAATCCCTGGTGACAGCCGCAGAATGTGCCCTGGCATTATCCTGCATAAACAGAAATCCAGGGCCTACTCCAATGGCAGCAAGTACTACATGCTCTTTCAGAACGTGCTCGATATACCGGACAGCATTCAGTCGCTGGGGAACAAATACAAGGTCCGCACGATTGTTGTACATAACTCCGGCCCACACCATTATGGAACCTCCTCCGAATCTATCAATTTCCTGTACAGCCTCTGCAGAAAATCTTTCTCCTGGACGTGCCCACACCCTCAATCGACCATCACAACGTGTAAGACGATACCTGGATTCGTCCGAGAAGAGCACAGACTCCCACTGGTTCAGGTTCCAATCACCATGGTTTTCAGCATACGTACGTTTTGCTGCCTTATGCCCACTTGTTAAGCGTGGTTTTTTTAACGGGCCTTTTTGGACGAATATTCTCTTTCCTTAATCTGTTCCTTATGGTTTGGCCTGAAACCCGGATTCCGGAAGCCATATGAAGGTCATTCTGCAGGTCTTTTACAGTTTTTGTACGCTGTCGAAGAGCAGAATGAACAACGTATCTGTCATCCTGGGGACTTGTTTTAAATTTACGGACCTGGCCACGTCTTCTACTATACTGACCTGTCTCTCTGTGCCTGTTGCGTAACCTGGACAGCGCGGAAGGAGAAACTCCAAGCTCTCTAGCCACTTGTCGCAGAGATTGACCTTGTCGTAAAAGATGTAGAACATGATACACTTCAAACTCATTTAAATGCCTCATTTTGTCAGAGACTTCAATAAACAAGGCAGTAATCAACACTCGTCACTATAGCAACATCAGGAAGCTTACCAATTAGAAGTGGCCAGTGCCTTCCAAAATAAAAAAAATCTCTATATTTGTTATTTGAGGTAATTTCTCTGTATTTAGGCCATGGATCTTTAAAATTTGTATCCAATGATAAAATTAATAATTGAATTTACATATTGTCCAACTTTTAGCACCACAGCTTTAAAAAACAATTACTTATTCAATTTATTACAAGTGTTCCTCTAATTGTTTTGAGAAGTGTATATTCTAAATCTTCATAATCTTGTGCAATTAACAATAAATCATCTGCAAAATGTAAGTTGTATAAAGTTTTGTTGTTTGAAATAGAATTCCCATGCTTGAACATTTTCTCCTCCAATTCTTTAATATTTCTCGTACATATATTTTAAACAGAGTCGGTGATAGACAACAACCTTGGCGAAGACCTTTAGTTATCGTAAAACCATATGACAATTTACTGCCAATTTTAATTTTAGACATGCAATTGTCATATAAATTTTGTATAGCTTTAATTATTATAGTTTTAATTCCCATACGTCTTAAAGCAATCCATAGTTTCTCTATAGGGACATTGTCGTATGCTGTCTCTAGATCTACAAATAGTAGGTGCAAAGGTTGCATTTTCTTTTCTATTACCTGAGTAATGCAAAATAAATTGTCGGTTGTGGAACGACCTGCTCTAAATCCTGACTTTTCCTCTAATTCCATATCACTATAGTTTTTTACAAATAATATTTACTCGTAAGTATACATCCATAGAGTCTACTCATAGTACTTGTCACTGTTATACCTCTATAATTTTCACATTGGTCTTTTTTTCCTTTTTTATGGATTGTCGAAATGTATCCTAGTTTCCATTCTTCAGGAACGTTTTCACCATTTATAAATTTTGTAAATAATTTTCTCAGTCGTTCAAATAAATGGTCGGATCCATGTTTTAATAGTTCTGCTGGAATTCCTCCTGGACCACTAGATCTTTTATTTTTTAATGATTGAACATTCATTTTAATATCCTCTATGTCCAATTGTATACGTTCATCTTCATTTATTTCTGGCATATTTTGAACGTTATCTAAATTAAATACCCTGTTTTCTGATAGTAACGTTTTAAAATAATTTTTCCCCTCAGTCATAAGTATTGTTTGTACATTTGTTTGTAACTTCGTTTATTTCCCAAACTTTTTAAAATTCTCCAAGATTCAGAACTTCGTTTTCCTCCAATACATGTTTGAATTTTTAAACAATTTTCTTCCCAGCTCTGATTTTTAGCTTCCGTAATTTTCTTTCTAACTCTTGCTTGAGCTTCTTCTTTATATTGTATTTTGTCTTTCAGATCTTTGGTATTCAACCAAATTAAATATTTTTCTTTTTTGTTTGCTATTTCTTTTGCTAAGTCCTCATTCCAAAAATATTTGAATTTATTTATTTCTCTATTTGCTTCTCCTAAAGCTATCTATACTATATTATATCCATTATTTTTATACTTTAAGAAGACCAAATTTTCTAATACGTTGGTCAAGGGGTAACGCCGTCTCAGTAGCACCGAGCTCCGATTCGATTCTCGATAGCGACAAGTTTCCTTGGTGATATATTTTCGGGTTCATTCCTCACTTGTGAACAAATGTCACGAAATTAAGGTGCAAATATTCTCCGTACACCCGTTGCTTGTCACAATATCCCATATTCACATAAAACAACAGAAAGGTAAATTTTTAATACTTTTCATTGTTGTTTTGTCATTGCCACAATCACTGTTCAAAATTTGTAGGTAGTGTTTCGTCATTCTTATTTTAAACATGTATGAGTCTGAATTGGCATTATTAGGCCTACTGTATTGGTAGCATAGTTAGGTAATATATTTTATATTTAGGAAACAAATTAATAAAAAATAGTCTTCTATCCAAGGTGTAATTGCTCAGCCCAAGCATGGGGAGACTGAGCTCCGAGAGCTCATAACAAATCCTCCCCGCCGATATCCATTCCACTCATTTGTACTTGCACTGCAGACGCAGGTATACAGTGATTGACAGTACACAGTGAGAGTCAGTGGCGTTCAATCCAGCGTGAGCGTAGCAAATTCTAAACACCGATATCATTTTAATACGGACTGGGAAAATTATTATTTTTGTATTCAGAATGGCACGAAAGTTGTTTACTTGTTGTGTTCTACACGGTTCCGTCGTGCGAAACACTAAAATATCCGACTGCATTTCAGATCTTCACATGCAAATTAATACGGACAGGCACAGGCACGATTAGAAATATGCAACTATATTTTTACAGGGACATATTAATGATATATACTTTTAAAGTACATTAGGTAACATGCATGGAGTTAAAATTCATAAATTGAATATAATATACATAAGGGGCATTGACTTAGGCTTTCACGGCCGGAGTTGCTATGATGATCTTGAAGAAGATTTCTGGGCTGTAGACCGTGGTCTTGAGGCTTGAAGTTCCCCGACGTTTCGCCAGAGACTGCCTGTGATATCCTCAAGGGTTGTCTTGAGACAATAACAACAGTCTTGAGTTCAATGAAAGGTGGATAGGGGAGATGTCATACTACCCCTCATTCGGCAGCTCCCCATGCCTGGCTTAGCCTGATGTCACACACCCACAAAAATGTAACAAAAGAACATTGAAGAGTAAATTTTGAGGTTATATTACTATGCTATAACCTTAAAACTTAAGATACAGTAGTGGTTATGGTATGAAACTTGAATATGCAAGGTCGATTATGTTGTAGCAGCATAACCTCAAAACTTATATTTTATTTCCAATTTTTCAAACTGTTATTAAATTGACACATCATAATTAAAAAAGCATTGGCGATTATATGCCAGGAGTCCGCATGTGCTTATTTTATTTCGTTAGCTGAGGGACTGGGCATGTAAGTACACACCAAACTAGTTTATAGATTATTGGATAATCTGGTGCACCATAAGGAGAATTTGGCTATTCTGTTTGAACAGTGACTAATGTATAGGATACCCAACATATTTATCACTGTGAAGTTATGGCATTATTAAAAACTGACACGTAGTACACAACGATTTGGAGAAACCTCAGTTTGTGACTCGCCATGAATTTTTCTGGTTCAACTTTAGATTATATTCCACTTGATTTTCCATAAATATATTCAGAGTCCATGTTTGCACTCTTAGCCCGGCTAACACTTTCAAAAGTTAGAATTAAACTCTTTGATATTTAATTAATACGAAACATAATACCGGAACGAGATACAACAATGCAATGATAGTAGTCTAAATGTTGTAAACAATGGTAACTTAATAATATATTGTATGCGTTGCGTATAAGCTGAGGGAATTTCAATACAATACAGTGTGCTTCAACGTTTTAAATCCCGAACAAGAGCTGCCATTTAGGTGGCATATATAAAACTCCGAATGTAAAAAAAGAGGTATTGTTGCACTATTGATGAGAAATTAAAAAAAGATTTGCAATTTTCTACTGTTTTCGTTGGAACATCACACGATGTTCAAAACAACTTAATATGTTCGATATCTGCTGCTTTATTCAATAAAATATAATACAAGACATCTCACCCTTAGTATCTCCCCGAGGCTACCGACGATAGAGCTCACTTGTTAGCTCTAGAAACCAGCTGGAAGTGGAGACGAATATCTGTGTTTTAAAATCATGCATTTATATATTTAATTAACTATTAATATGTCCAATTACCTCCTTCCAATTTCCTAAGCCCTATACCTATAGTAGTTTGTTATATTTGATACTCCTAACATTGCATGTCGTTCGTTTTAGAAGTTCATTTACTTATTAGAAATAGCATCCATCCAACCATAGTAATTCTGCCCGAAGGCAGGTCCTTCACTGCAATCATAGCATTTTCATGCTATGCTTGCAGCTTTACTAGGGAATTGTGTAGGTGTGGTAGCTTCCCGTTGCTTTCCACACAGGTGAAGGATGATAGTGATGACGATAATGATATGGATAATGATGATGATGGCCATATGATTTCGGGGACCGTTTGGGCCTTAAAGTTTTCCTGACATTTGTCTTACAGGTGAGGAAAAACCCCGATGAAAACCTCACCCAGAAAAACTGCGCCGACCGGGGTTCGAACCCGGGCCCGCTGCGTGACAAGGCAGCACGCTACCTCGAGACCACAGCGGTGGACAGAAATAACATAATAAACACAATATTATATCCACATTACTGTAAATAAAACGGCGGCTAACATTTGTCGAAATTCCATGCTCTGCCACTGAGTATATTCTTGTAATACTGTTGCTCTACATACTTCTTCGGTCTTTACTAACTTTTAAACAGTTTTAAAAATTTTGTAACGATACTTATAACATTTTTTTCACAATTATTAAGTATTCATTTATGTACACAATGATTTCTTTGAAGTTCTGCAGAATCGTTGTGCACATGTGCGAACGCCTTAACAAATTTCTACTATATGGCGGAGATGTCTGTGAAAATTGGAATCACCGACATTCAAAAAATATATTTTTAGAAATGGATGTTCACACTCTCAATTTTGTTAGGTACCGATGGGAGAAGTTAGTGTACATCAGATCAGTGTATGATTCATTAAATGATATGCAAATAATTATTTTTTTTAAGTTAGGAAAGAAAAGATTGGTCCATTTCCAATAAATGTTTGGGAACGTATTGTGAAGTTTGGTTATACCATTTTCACATTTACAGGTTTCCATCTAGTGACAACTCTTTAAATTTTCTGTAGAACTTCACATATATGTGGTTCAATCTAGTGTCAACTCTAACCATTTACTCATGCGCATGTTATTCTGTAGGAGAGAAAAATTAAGGGAATGTAAACTAAAGTTTTTCCTACAGAACAGTTGTGTGGATGCGCAAAGCTTAAGAACTTGCTTCATAGATGGCAGGACTATCTGTGCTATCGGGAAAATCAATCTTCACAATACGTTCTCAAACAGGCTTCTCAAAATAGGTTGTAAACTAACTTGTAATTTCATAACCTAACGAAATAAATACTTTATTATTCGATAAACTATGAACTAATTTGGTGTAAACTAAGTTTTCGTTCTTAACCTAACAAAATAAAGTAGTAGTTCAATTCGTTATTGTGAATGTTGATCATACCGACAGCTCAGTTAGTCATGCCGCATATTGACGAAACCTTTCGCATGCACATGCGCACTAGAGTTCTGGAAAAACTCAGAAGAAATGATTGAGAGATTTTGCATACATAGATAAATATATAAGAATTGTAAAAAACATGTTTTAAGAATCTTTACAAAATATTAAATTGATAGGAAATATTAGCAGAAATGGAAAAAGTAAATAGTGCAACAGTGTCATATTAATGTTGTATGGTACAGTACAGTGAGTCGTAAACTATAGTTCAACCAATAGAAATTTAAGCAACTTTCACTGTATCTAATATATAAAACTTTATGCGCGGCCATACCGTTCTTCCGATTGTGATAGGGCTTTTTACAAAATGTTCAGGAGATTCCCGGGATGAACATAGGCTATAAGAGAGTTGCGATACTCAACTCATAGACCCTTAAAAATCGCCCTTTGCAGTTGAAAACGTGAAAAAATAGCTCTTTGGACGCTTAAATGGCTTATGCTACCTAAACCATAACAAATACACAAATTTTATGTACACAGAACTGAAATCTCAAAACGCTCCTCAAAAAGTCCGCGAGAGCATATGTCTATCTCTTACGGATAACTCAGAATAACCATTTTTGTCTTTCATTGATGTCAAGAAGATCGAAACAAGTACGTAGATTCCTGTGTAAGCACAGCAGCACATGGCGGGTATTCTTTTACGGATAACTCACAATAGCGAATTTTGTCTTTTAGTTCATTTATGCCAAGAAGATCGAGATAAGTAGATTCCCGGGCAACACCGGGTAATCAGCACGGGGAATCTTAAATAATTACGATATATATTTGTAATTATTTTTCATTTTACTTATTCAACTAATCATAAGAAGTATATTAATTTTTGCCTTCCAGCTCATTTATGCCAAGAAGATCGGGATGAGTAGATTCCCGGACAACGCCGGGTAATCAGCACGGCGTATCTAAAAATAGTTACGATGTACATTTTTCCTTTTACTTATTTAACTACATATAAAATATTAATTTTCTCTTTTTGGCTTATTTATGTCAAGAATATCGGGATAAGTGGATTCCCAAACAACGCCAGGTAATCAGCACGGGGTATGTTAAAAGTATACATTTATAATTATTTTTCCATTTACTAATTCAACTAAACATAAAATCACATTAATTTTCATTTATTTAGGCATAGCAGCTCACGCCGGATATTAGCTAGTATTTGATAAATGGTGATCTTTATACAGCATTGTGTAGTCAGTTTTGACTCTTGCCATAATTTCACAGTAAAAAACGTTTGAGGATTCTATGCCAGAAGTCCACCTGCAGTAATCACTCTACAAACAGAATAGCCAATTTTTCTCATGGTGCACTGAAAGTTTGTGCACACTGATTAGTTTATAGTTCATTTGATAATATAGCTTACCATAAAGAAACCTCTAGTTTAATTAAAAGCGAGTTAACAAGATGTGCCATAAATATAGCAACTTAATGTTTGTATGCAATCATCCAACATTTTGTATTTGTATAACATGTTCTGGCGTGAACTGTGAAAACATTATATGAGAATTAGAGGTGAGTTCTAATCCATTACATCAATAATGAGAATAATGAAACTTGATTATGCAGTAATCAGGAATAGAATAATGTGTAACTGATAGGAAATGCAATTCGTAAAGTATATATATATATATATAATGTAACATATCAATAGTTGCTATATGCCTATGTATGTTTTGTTTATCCTTATTATTACGTATAACTTCATTTTTTTAATATAGCAGAAAATTAAATTTTGCTCCTAAACTTAAGACTTCTGAGAAATGACAATATAATTCAGTAAAAAATATTTGCTAGGTAGAGTCCACTAAAATTGTTATGATTTTTTCCATAACCTATATTTAATGGTGAATAAATATAGACACTTTTGATTATCAGATAAAATCATATACATTACTTTTTTTTTTAAGAAAGCTTGCTGGAATATTACAACATCACTTAAATCCCGAATATCTCCGGAGAGTGCACACAGATAAAGATCAATTCTCCAGGATGGTCCAATGCTGAGGAACATAGAGGAATAAAAGAGTGTGATGCGCAGTTGAACATTTTAGATGTTGTGGCAAGGATGTAACACATGACTAGACAATATTTAACAATTGTGCATTGAAGACTCAGTTTGAACAGGGGTAAATGTGTTCAGTTAGGTGATTAATATTTTAGGAAGTTTTGTCCAGTACTTTAGTTTCTTAGTGTAAATGTAGTCAATCATCATCATCTTCATCATCATTATTTCTAGTGTTGTGTTCCATAAAAACCAGGATCCCCTGACATATAGGCCTACGTCCAATTTTGATTCCCCAGCACCAGTAGGTTTCTATTCTTATTATTGTATGAACTGCACATAACCACTGATTTAATATATAGTCTTGTATATAAGGAACTTAAGTTTTCACCATTGTAGACATATGTTTTTAAAGCTGTAATGATATGTTTCCTGCTGCTAATTTTCATTAAGTCTTGACAAAGACTTTACTTGGATGGGAAAGGTCAATTCAATTTTGCTCCAATTTAGGCTTGAGGTTATACGAGTATTACAAGTCCGAAAATCATCAGACTCGGAACGTATGCTTCCCAGATAACTTTTTGTTCTCTAGGATTCATCCATTCAAAATAATTTATCGACCCCTGCCAGATTTTAACTCTTGGCTCTTGGGGCCAAGGACAAGGAACTTAATCCCCAGACAACAAGCCGGATATTGACATACCGTATATATTATTTTATAATAATCTTGTTCTTTATTTGTTAGAATCATATAAACATTATTCAGTGGTTTATGTTTTTCTCTTAAAGTTTTATTAAGCATTGTACATTTTCTACTTGAATAAGAATCACTAGTTAATGTTAAGTTTATTTTCGTTATAAGTTCACCATCATGATAATTCATAGGTACTGGGATGTGTTAGTATAATTATGTCCTATGTTGTAGCTGAGCGGTCTAAGACATCATGTGGGTGTGGGAACCTGGGAACTGATATGAGTGCTTACATAGCTGGATTTACACTAAAGTATTTAATACTTTCTGATATATGTGGATGAAGTCATACTCCAATGGCAACATCTTGCTTCAAGAGATTTCCATCTTCTTTTAAGGTGTACTTTTCTACTTAATAATATGGCATATTGCATTAGATATATTATGAGAATCATTAAGGCTTAATTTTAATGGATTACAAGATTTAAATTAATTTATCGTTTTAAGATCGTTACCATTTTTTAACTTACTCTGTATAAATCTTATCTTTGAATTTATAGGTTCTTAATTTCTAGTTAATGGACTTTTGGCTCAATACAATGATAACCTTGATAGCAGCAAATCAAAGCATTACCACCCCTTATGCTCCTGCAAAATATTTGTAAGTGCTGCAAATTCTCCAAAACATTCATACATAGTTCTAATTCTGGTTTTGTTAATTCTGCTCATTGTGTTTGGTTTTCTTTTTATTGTAAATATTCATGTTCAGTTAATGAGCGCCAGTATTGTAATAATCGTTCTATTTATTTATTAAGATTATTTGAGGTTTATATAGTGTAAAATATCAAAACAATGCCATAAAAATAAAAAAGGATAACCAAAAATTAATATCCCTGTGAGAAAGTAAGCAAATATATTCCAGGTAGGCTTTACTGCCATTAATGCATTGACTAATGCGATTGTAATATGCAGTTTGCCATTCTATTTATCCAATCTGTCTCTCATGACATTGGTCAAATTATGTGTCATTTTATTCTACACAGAGAAATATTGTAAATGCTTTATAAATTGTCACATGCCTGTGCTGGACCCTCCCTTTCCAGCCACTATTACACCATGACTTATTTGTAGTAGTTAGAAATCCAAAGATTCATTCATTTACCAGTAATGCATATAAAATATCTGTAATGTGTTTATACATCTGCAAAATTTGTGTTTATTTAAACATTTATTTGTAGAGGAACTTCAAGTAATTTGGACAATTGTTTCGAATTTGTTGTTTTCTTCTTTAAATTAAGGGATTTGAATTTTGTTTAATTACAGTGATTACCATTAGTGTTGTAACTATGAAATAGCATTGTTATTTTATTCAAATATGGAAACATCTTCATAATTTATAAACATTTTTAAATTACAAGAAAGATCCACTTTAAACTCCTTATTCGCATAAAGTGGACCCCAGAGTCCACCTCAGCTTTTAGTCTATTTTTAAGTTTATTTACTCTATTAATTTTTACAGACAGGCACTGATTAATCTGAAAATGCTTATGACTGATCATAATTAAAACGGGTTGATATATAATGTTTTCAAAAATTATTGTTGATTATAACATTCACACCAGTGGCGGCTGTTGAATGAAAAATAGGTAAAGTGATGACATGATAACATATTTAAATATAGACAGTCCTAATGTCTAGCCTCAAGGTTTGTCGATTCAAAGAAACACATTAATTAAATCGAAGAATACACAGTCTTGCATTTTCCCTTAAACCATCTACGATTGTATTATGATTTTTCTTCGAAAGTTTTCAACTGCAAATGTCACTTCAAATGCTCCTCAGAATCTTTATGCTTATTTAAAGCATGCGTCACATTTTGAAAGTCACAAAACCCTTGTTTGTTCCTGACACCAGATTTATTACTAAACAAAACACATGGCCAACAAAAGAGTTTTTGTAATGTCACACTACATCATAACCACAACCGTGAGTATTGTTCAAACCAAGAATTGTTTAAATGAAGATTGTGTGACTTGGCAGTACCATTGAACGAGCCTCGTGTAATGAGAAGTGATAAGCATATTTGTAATAAGAAATTAAAGTAATTTAGGTACAAATTATATTTGAAGACAAAAATATATGCTCAGACTGGGAGTTGAACCCAGGAGCCTTGTCTTTCTATGCCGCTAGACTGCAAAAATGCTCACCACTGAGTCAAACTAAAGTGAAATCTGAAATGTAGATACTGTGACGCCAATTGAAGACAACATACTAAATCATAACACCCTTATTGTCTAACACAGATCCAATTTAAGCGCTGACGTGTTTCGCTAAATTGCACACCACGTCTTCACCCCCAGTGAGAATTTCAGACGTCTAGAACCGGTTCTCTATGGTCTGGATATCCTTAATATCTGTTGATATTACGGTTGCCATAGCAACCGTGAGAAGGTAAATGTTATTTTCCAAAGTTGTTAAGTGTCAGATATATAACCCATTACATTTTAGTTCAGTTCACTGTGGTAGGACACGCTCTAGTGGACACAGTGTGAACTATTAGCAGTCACTGTTCTTAAGAAGCTGACATAAAATAGACTTCTTTTGTCAGAGCAAGATGATGATAAATAATAAAATTATATAAAATAATTGTACTGTTATTTAATTAGAATATAGGTGAAGTGGCACTTCACTCACTTCACCTGAAAAGACGTTACTGATTCACACGTCATTCAACTGCAGTAAGCGACGGTCTTTGGGTTTAGTAAAATTACAAGGATATTAAATAAAATTAAACAAGTGAATGTTTTATTTCAGATAGTATCCTCATTGATAAAATATACCTATTCGTGTAAAGTTGACCTAGGTCCTCGTGGAGGGTCCATATTAACCGAATTCGTTTGTTATGTTTAATTATTTTATACGGCCACCATGTCACATAATATGAAGCCAAACACGTCAGTGTATTAAAACAGCATAATCTTATATATAAAAATTAATGTTTGTTTGTATATTTATTTGTTTGTACTTTATGCGCGGCCATACCGTTGATCAGATTGTGATGGGGTTTTTTGCAAAATGTTCAGGAGATTCCAGGAATGCACATCGGCTATAAGAGAGTTGTGATACTCAACTCCTACACTCTTAAAAATCGCCCTTTGTAGCGGAAAACGTGAAAAAAGTAGCTCTTTGGACGCTTAAATGGCTTACGCTGCCTAAACCATAAGAAATACACAAAATTAATGTACACAGAATTGAATATCTCAAAAAGTTCTACAAAAAAGTCCGCGACAGCATATGTTTATCTCTTACGGATAACTCACAAAAACCATTTTTGTCTTTCATTGATACCAATAGTCCCTTATCTCTTACGGATAACTCACAATAACCATTTTTGTCTTTCATTGATACCAAGAGTCTCGCGCCGTAGCCGAGTGGTTAAGGCAAGAAGTCTTGGCGCAGAACTACGGGACTTACGCTGGTTCGAGTCTCTACGGGGGAAGAAATTTTTCTCATGGAATTTCGGTCAGTATGGGACCGGTACATAGTGGATCAGAAATTAAATCTAGCTGGGGGAAAAAAAAAACTGTTTTGACTCACTCTCATCAATTTATCTTCTTTTTTTCACTCTAATATAATTGTTATATGACGGTTCTTAACTTATCTGCAAAGGAGGGTACAATTCTAATGTTCATGACTATGTGACGTCATCATTCATACATCTTGAGCCACAACAGAAGGCTGTAAGGGGTTTTCTTGCGAACTTATTTAATAATATCTAATTATGTCATAATTTCTGATTTTTATGGTAAAAAAGTAACATATTTTTATCGTCCGCCCATGACATGATAATTGAACGTTCGGGCAGGACAACGTCTGCCGGGTACGCTAGTATAATATTTTTAGGAGTTTTTTCAACATTTGCAATATTCAATAGCAGAAATTAAGAATTTATTCTTAGCTTGGAAAACTTTTAAAGTGGTAATTTTCATAAATATCGCAAATAAAATCTTCTTCGCACAAACAATAAAAGAAACTGGCATTGAACCCATCAAGGTTAATGAGGGAAGAAGTTAAATTATTTTCAGTTCGAGGGCAGCATCAATTAAAGAAGATAATAGGGTCCACTCAAGCAGAAGGGTCCACATTACTCGAACTTCACTATAATATAGATCACAACTATGGTCTCTGGCTAGCATTTCTGCTTTGTATGCAACGGGTTTGGGTTCGATCCCCAGTCGGGACAGGTTTCCTGGGTGAAGGTTTTATTGGTGTTTTTTCTGCACCTCTAGGACAAATGTTAGGAAACTTTAAAGCCCAAACAATCCGTGATCATCATCTGACCATGATGATCATAATCAATACCATATTCGCCAGGTTTAGTATGAATGCGTGTGTAAATTGTGATTTTTTTCTTAAATGTTTGGGTTGTCTTGGGGACAACTGGATTGGAGGTCCTAAGTAACCTTGTGTTATCCAAAGTTTAAAATCCCTCTCCCAACATATTAGGTGAGAAGTTAAATTATAAGAGAGAGGAGAAGATCTGTATAATATATGTGAGTGTTCCAAAGCCACATGCTCTCCTTTTCATGCTTTGGGTTCTATCCTAGGTAGAAAGATAGCATTAATGAAGTCTAGTTTTATTTTACGTAGGTGATGTTTATTTGTATTGTGTATAGTATAAGCATATTGAATATCCATTTTATAATTTTCTATAATAAAGTAACATATGAGTAATATGCTTTTATTAAATATAGATAACTAGTGCCAATACATTATTCCTCAGAAGGTTGTCCCTAAAGAAAATATGAAATCTACTACTTGTGATTGGTTGTTTCACTAGGAAGTACAGTTTCTGTCATTAACACATTTGTCAAGAAAAGAGAAAATTTGTGATAATAAAAATATGTTAAAAATATTTAAATGTTGTAATTTGTATTATATTCATTATATTAAGTCAAATTGTGAAATAATTCAATCATGAAATACAAATGAGAAAACGAATAGGACATACAGTGATGGTCCTTAATTCAACCATCAAAATTTACTTTAAAAGCCGTCTTCTAAAAGAAGATAACACCTCATCCTGAATACAATCTTGACCTTTATACCATAAAGGGATAATGTTAACATTCTTCTTCTTTATTAGGAATTTCTCTACAATACAGTAGTTTTCCTACAGCCCATTGTAAATTTTACTCATCCATAAATCGCTATTCTCTGCATCACGCTGTTATCCTCTCGGCACTATACTCCTATGCACTCCTTGAATCAACTTCCTTTTTGTCTCCCTTTTTTTTCTGTTGTTCTGCCCTTCAAAATTTAATATCATCTTAGGTAGGCCTATCCTGTCAACAGGCATTTTCTTTGTATGACCAAACCATTTCAGTATTTTTTTAATAACATGTAGAACATCTTTTTAACATCTATTACTTCTATGATTTCAGTATTTATAATTTTGTCTCTTCTTGAATTTCTAGACATTGGTGACAGATATGCAGTTTTGTACGAGGACTTCTTGAATGTCCATGTTTCCGCACCGTACAATAGTATAAGATTTCCAGCCAATCAAGACCCATTTTGAGAATTAGGATCTACCTATCACAAGCCAGAAGAAATGGGGGTGATGGAGGGGTAACACCTCTTAGAAAAAAAACAAGTGTTCATAACGCGGCGGAGCAGCGAAGGAAGAAAGTCTTCAGCCAGCGGAGTGGTCCAGCGCAGCGAGACACATTCCTCGTAGCAGAGGACTCCCTCCAGCATTCGGCTGGAAGCCACCGCCCTCGCGGAGAAGAGCGCCTGCCATTGGCTGCCGGCGTAGTGCCCTGCATGGTCTGTGCATAACAGGCAAACAGAGCAAAACCGTCTGACTGCTTTCCTTTTCAGGAACAGGCACTGCGTCCGGCTGTCAACGATGGACTCTTCGTCCCCAATCGCGGTTAGGACACGTAATAGGTCTACGCTGAAGACATCCCAGCTAACCGTGTCTGTCGCAAATCGGCCGGCCACCGCAACAGCCCCTGTCCCCAGGTCGAAGACTAGAGCCTTCACTCCACCCGCTGCTTCTCCGGCAACTGACGGCGGAGCGTCGGGAGATAGGTGGACTCCGGATCAGCGCCTCGGCGTAAACAGGCCTCTGGTCCTGTTCATTTGTCGTGAGCATGCCTCCATATTGGCAGCTGCGAACGCGGAATTCGCTAAAAACGGATCGCGTGCATTCACTTGCACTTCAAGCCGATCCGGAATCAGGGTGAGACTGGGTAAAACACCAGATCTCAAAAAGTATCAGCAGCTGTTGGCCTACATAATGTCCTCTGCCTAACAGGCGATATTATGAAAAAAGTCGAACGCAAGTTGTGCGATTCATAATAGAAGTCATCGACTCCAGCGTCGATACGACGGTGGCCCAAGGGGACCTGAAGGATCAAGGGTTCGAGATCTTGAAGGTAGTCAACATGACATCCGCAAAAGACTAAGAGCCCATTACCAATGTTTCTGGCGTCTCTGGTCGATGACCCTAAAGCCTAAGAGGCTCCGAAATAAAAAAAAAACTTTGCTTTTTTAAAGTCATATTCGAGCCATTTCGCCGACTGAAGGCTACAAATAGGACCACTCAGTCCCCTCCCAAAGCATCTGAAGTAGTCTCTACTCAGATTCAAACAGCAGAAGTTTCAGTCGAGCCAGAAACTCCTGAAAACCTGCCACTCCCTCCCTTCATTAACGTCGTCGAGGAGCCTTCAGGTCCCAGAACACCCAAGCCCTCGTACTCCAAGGTAACCCAAACTGGTTTCTCGGTAAGGAGAACGAAGGACAAACGCACCCAGACTTTAAATACAGCGACATATTGGATTCAGTCAAACCAGAATTTAGAAAATATCCGGACCAGATTATAGTCCAAATTGACTATAATCTACCGGATAATACATACACGATCACAAAAACTAGCTACCTGACGACATAAGGATGAATGGGAGCATCGCGACTGCTGATATTTCGACATATTTAATAGCTTCAAGCCACTCTGCTAGGGTTTTCGGTGGTTTTCCCTAGCGTTAAGACAAATGTTGGAGTGGTACCCTAGACTCCACCAGTAAATTATAACTCCCTATATCTAAATTCTAAATTTAATTTCAACTTTGGCATTAATCAATTTTTCTAAATTCTAAATTTCACCAGTCAGCACACCCTGAAAAGAGCCTTTTATTATTTATTTTCTTTTATTGGCGACGTCTCCTCGGAACTCCAGCACTCTAAATTAATCAAAATTCTAAATTAAATTCTAAACTAGAACTCGACCAAGGCTTGAAGCGCAGCTTGCGGATGGAGCTCCAACAACCAATCAGCAACCAGGACGGCGCACTGATAAACACACATTCACCAGAGGCGTCCTCCAGAAACATCGCAACAGCACACCATTGATCTCTCCGGTGGAAATGCCAGGAATCTTAGTACGCAGGCATCGTAATTCCAACCTAGCCATTATGGCTCATATGGGTAAAGAGGGTTAATCATGTAAGACCCTATATTGCCTAGGGTGTCTCGGCACCCGTGACATAGTTCGTTCGTTCGTCCGTTCTGGCCCGGTTCATAGTACCTTGTGATGGCTCCTTGCCAGGATACGGCAACTGCTGCCGTGTAGGGAGATGTTGGTTCATAAAAACTTAGAGGAAGAAAACCTTGAACAAAAATCATCTGTTCCTCCAGGTAGGGCGTTATAAAGATGAGCCAGCTTCCCATTTTATGGAGAAAATTAACTAAGCTAAAAAGCCCAATATGAAGAAATTATTAACATCTGAAAATAATTTACGGTATTAAAAGCACATTATTAATACTGCTGTGTTCAGGTAAGAATTTTTTGTACAGAGGTTGCTGTTACTAATTTAACTATCCTTTAAATATGTACAAATTGAAGACTACACTAATGTTTCAATAGCTATCATAGAAAGATTATGAATTTAGAAAACAAATGTCTTACATATTTAGGCCTAAATAGGAAAACATGCTAATATTTTATTCGTGAATGTTGTATTATTATTAGATTAGATTGGGATGTAGTATTTAAATAACTACTATTCTACCCCACTGGCACACAGTGACAAGAATATAGCCTTCATTAGGTTTATTACATAATATGAGCAATACAGGGAATAAGACATTTATAAATCTGACAAAAGCATCAGGGTTGGTTGGGAAGAGAGAAATCATCTTACAGTTGATCAGAATATTTGTAGTCATAGGATGTCAAGTAATTGTGATTGGTTTCAAAGTGTAGTGTGTGGAAGATTCACTATAGTCTATTGTAATACAATAAAGAGATCTAAACGCAGAAATGACAAAAAATTAATAAAGTAACTCCACGTTGGAAAAAAATTCATTGTTAAAAAATAACATTACTAACTTAAAATTACGAGTAATATGAATTCACACTGAGGTATAATAAATAATAGTCTAAAAAATTAAAACTACACGTTTTATTAGAAAACCGAACTAAAAAATGAAAAGTAATATTAATTTCCAACGCGCTTGGGATAAAATTAAAGTGGACAACAAAAAAATCACCTCCAACACATCTAGAATAAAACTAGAGTTATTTACAAAGAAAATTACCATCAAAAGCGTGGGGTGCTCTATGTCAATTAATTTATTTGATAATAATCATATATTGGTAAAAGTAGTGTTTCTAAGAAGAAATCGTAAAAACCATAAATAGCACCCCACGCTTTTGATGGTAAAATTATGTTTTTGTTGATAACTCTAGTTTTATTCTAGATGTGTTGGAAATTATTTTTTATGTTGACCACTTTAATTTTATCCCAAGCCCGTTGGAAATTAAAATTATTTCTCCTTTTTTAGTTCGGTTTTCTAATATTCGTGTTGTTTTAGTTTCTTAAACTATAATTTATTTTTTATTTTTTTAGTTTAATTTATTGTCATAAAAAGGAATCCCATGAAAATTTAATTGCTTACGATAGTTTTACAGTCTTACTAATAAAAATCTCTTATACAGGCTTTCATCAGTTGTTTAGTTATACAATGTATAAGCCTTATGTAGATCTTGTATAGTTTCCTTACTAATAAACGTTGTGCCGGAGCTCTATAACAATACTACCGTTACACACAATACGTCACATATTCATCACCATGACGTCAGAACAATATTACGCGCAGTTTGTAACAGAAATAAAACATCATCAACTAGTGATTAATTGTGTAAGAAACGAGTATGGATAAGAATTAATAGAGATTCCCTAATTGGGGAGGTACGGAAAAAATAAATGTGTTTTAATCTATATACATTTTCCTTTACGCAATATCAAATATATCGAAGAATTAGTTTCACAGATAATGTGCTGCCATCTAACGTCAAGAATTTCGAACAGTTCTTGGAAACTAATAAAAGTTTTTCCCATTACTTACGAATTATATGCAGTGTTTTAAGATGCGTTTAGAAAACATTGAAAGTAGTAGAAAATGTTACCGATAACAGAATAACGCTTTAGGCGAAAAAACAACCATTGCAGTTGATCGGGAATCGAACCTAGGACCTCACGCACTGTAATCAGAAGCTCTAACCACAAGGCTATCAAGCTAACATGTAAGTTGCTGCAATAACAGTACCTAATTATGGAATATTCACCTGAAAGCTCCGTCTCCTCAACTTAATTAATCATTTAACTGTAGCGCTTTCGGGACTTGTCCCATCATCGGCAGGATTCAAAACTGGTGTTTCACTGAAGATCTGGTAGAGGGGGTTGCATGTATTGGGTTCGTTTTCGTTTATCAGGCTGTCGTTGTGTGAGCTGCTTTCATGATTTCCATCTCTTCGAGTACGTTTATTTTCGCTGGATTATTTTCTCTGTGCATTACTGTTAGGGTGTTTTCAATATTTAACATGCGATGTCCTTCATGGATAACGTGTTTTGCATAACTTGATCTTCCTACTGCGTGAATGAAGTCTCGAAAATGTTCTTTGAATCTGATGTTAAAACTCCTGTTTGTCCTTCCTATATAAAATTTGTTGCAGTCCTTACATGTCAGTTTATAAACTCCTTTGCTGTTGAAAATGTTATTTTCTTCAATGTTATTGTTTATTATGTTGTTTAATTTGTTATTGGTTCTGTATGCTATTTTTACGTTTTTATCGGCTTTCTTTAGTGCATTGGCTAATTTTGTTGTTTCTTTTCCTGTGTATGTAAGTGTTATCCATGTTTTCTTGTTGTTGTCAGATTCTTTTTCTAGTTTAGTTATGTTGGTTATGTTGTTCTTCCTTTTTGTTTTTTTACGAGCTTATCTATGAATTCTTCAACATAACCATTGGTTTTTGCCATATACTTTATGTAGTTGAGTTCTTGGATATAATTGTCTTTGCTTAATGGGAGTTTCAACATTCTACTGACTAAGCTATTAAATGTACTAATTTTCTGTGAAAAGGGCGTGTAGAATTTTTGTTTATGGCCAGAGCATTGTTTGTGGGTTTCCGGTAGATACCGATTTCTAGTTTATTGTTGTGTAGATTTTTGGTTATAGACAAATCTAAATAGTTTATGCTGTTATTAACTTCTATTTCTTCGGTGAAAGTGATTTTTTCATGCATGTTATTTAAGTCTTGTAGTATTTCTCTTTCTTTCCTGTTTTCATTGTCATATATTACTAGTACGTCATCGACATATCGTATTATTAGTTTTACGTTGAATTTGTGTATTAGTTCCTCAAAATGTTTATTTTCCAGTTCTTGTAGGAAGATTTCTGCCATTATTCCAGATGTAGGACTCTCCATCGGGATCCCGTCTTCTTGAAAAAATAGTTCATTGTTAAATTGGAAGTAATTTTGTTTTATTGTTGTTGTTATTAGTTTGTTTAACTGATTGATATAGTTATCTTCAAGTTTACTGTCTGTTAGTTTTTGTTTTATTATGTTTGCTGTTTCGTTTATCGGGATATTTGTGTAGAGGTTTATATATTAATTTTGAATAATACCTCAACGGAACACATCATGAATAGGCCTATTATAAAAGTTAATAATAGTACCTCTATAATTAAATACATTTTTATATCGGTATGTGTATTATGTTTTAATGATGCAAGCAAGTTTTGTTAAAATAATATTATGAAACATTTAAACTACATTCAAGTTAAATCTTGTCTACAGCAATTATTGTAGAACATATTCTTTTGTGAATCAATATTCAATTAAAAAAATATATTATTAGGCCTAATCGAGAATGAGTGTAACGAAAGGCATTTTATGATGCCATTATTTTCCTATCCAGAGCTTTATTAATATTATTTATGCCCTGTGCATCCATCAAACAGTCGTTAAAGTGTTGCATTTTGGGTTAAATTTAAGGAAACTTTCATCAGAATCATAAGAAAACAATCAGTTGATCTTGAAGTCCGACATTTTGTCTAGTTATACAATCCTTAAACAAGGCTGGTGGCATGTATAACGATTCGCATGTAAAGTTGTACACCTCTTACACACTGAACAGATAATATAGTGTTTATTAGTAATAATTTTCAACTGAGATGTGTATAAACCTTGTACAAAAGTTATATATGGATTATTAGTAAGAGGGTTAGTGTCTACGCACGAATATAATTATTTTTTAAAATTATTATTATCAAACATTATTAAAATATTATTGAATATTTTAATATAGATAAATAGTTACAGTTAATCTTATCCTTCTCATATTTTTTTCGATAAATTACAATGTGATAAGTTTACAAAATTGTCATTGATATTTTACAGAATAAGATAAAAATGTAAATATCTTTAAATTCCATTCTATTGTAGTATGAGCTAAAAGTAATACTCTTTTCTAAAAAATCCTTCGGGCTGGAATTGAACCAGAGACCTATGGATTACCGAAATCATATACCACTACAGTCCACCGCTCTACCAAATGAGCTACCAGAGGATATAAAATTAATTTCTTAGAACCATGGACTAGAAAATCGATACCGTCCGCAACCTATTATACAGGTATTTATGTTTTGATGTCCTAATTATCCTGGCCTGGATATTAAAAAAATATGAAAATATTGTATTGGCATTGGTCCTTTACAAAGTATACAAAGTTTGAAGTCGATCCAATGTTTTTAAGTGGGTGAAAATCGTGTTGGAAGATTCCGTTACATAGATAGAGAGATACATGTCAAGATAATATAAAGCGTGCTAAAATACAGCTTCATTTCTTAATGTGCCTACGGGTAAATATATAATAATTAAAAAAACTAAAACAACACGAACTAAAATTGAAAAATAATTTTAATTTCTAACACACTTGGGATAAAATTAAAGTGGCCAACAAAAAATAATCTCCAACACATTTAGAATAAAACTACAGTTATCTACAAACAAATAATTTTACCATCAAAAGCGTGGGGTGCTCTATATCAATTCATATATTTGATAATAAATATATATTGGTAAAAGTAAAGTCTCTAGGAAGAAAATGTAAAAACCATGAAAAGCACGCCACGCTTTAGATGGTAAAATTATTTTTTTTGTAGATAACTATAGTTTTATTCTAAATGTGTTAGAGATTATTTCTTTGTTGACCACTTTAATTTTATTCCAAGTGTGTTGGAAATTAAAATTATTTTTCGTTTTTTATTTCTGTTTTCTAATAAAACGTGTTGTTTTAGTTTTTAAACTATTATTTATTTTTTATTTTTTAGTTTTAATAATTTACAGATTATGATAAAAATGTAAATATCTTTAAATTCGATATTATTGTAGTATGCGCTAGAAATAATGCTCTTCTAAAAAATCCTCCGGGCCGGATTTGTACCAGCGACCTATGGATTACTGAAATTATATACCACTACAGTCTACCGCTCTAACAACTGAGCTCTTATAACGATTCACCAAAAAGTTGATAAGTCCGCAACCTATTATACAGGTTTTTATTTTTCTGATTTTCTGATAATTCTGGCCAGGATTTTAGAAAAAAATTATTATATTGTCATTGGTCCTTTACAAATATACAAAGTTTCAAGTCGATCCAATGATTTTAAGTGGGTGAAAATCGTGTTGAAATATTCCGTTACATAATTACACAGACACTTTCTTTTATTATTTTCTGATGATTCTGGCCAGGATTTAGAAACAAATTATAAAATTATTGTATTGCCATTGGTCCTTTACAAGTATACAAAGTTTCAAGTTGATCCAATGATTTTAAGTGGGTGAAAATCGCGTTGAAAGATTCCGTTACATAGATAGATGCAGGTCAAGCTATTATGAAGCGTTTAAAAATTAAGATTCTTATAATTGGTTAATTTCCAACAAAATAGGCACAGATTGCATAGAAAAAATATCAAACTAAGCAAATATATTTACACATAAGAGAAGACCATTGCTTGCCTTCAGTCGTCTATGACCCTCTTACATTAAAATTCAGTTAATATAAATAATAACTTTAAAAAACTGAAACATCACGCTTTATTAGAAAACCGATCTAAAAAATGAGAAATAATTTTAATATCCAACACGCTTGGGATAAAATTAAAGTGGTCAACAAAAAAATCATCTCCAACACATATAGAATAAAACTAGAGTTATCAACAAAAAGAAAATAATTTTACCATCAAAAGCGTGGGGTGATCTATATCAATTAATATATTTGATAATGAACATATATTGGTAAAAGTAAAGTCTATAAAAAGAAAATGTAAAAATCATAAAAAGAACCCCACGCTTTTGATGGTAAAATTATATTATTTTTGTTGAAAACTCTAGTTTTATTCTATACACGTATGTGTTGCAGATGATTTTTTTGTTGACCACATTAATTTAATCCCAAGCGTGTTGGATATTGAAATTATTTTTAATTTTTTAGTTCGGTTTTTTAATAAAGCGTCTTTAAATTCGATACTATTGTAGTATGAGCTAAATGTAATACTCTTCTAAAAAAACCCTCCCAGCCGGATTAGAACCAGCGACCTATGGATTACTGAAATTATATACCACTAGAGTTCACCGCTCTACCAACTGAGCTCTTACAACGATTGACCAAAAAGTCGACAAGAACGGAACCTGTTATACCAATTTTAATTTTTTTCATTTTGTGATGAATCTGGCCAGGATTTTAGAAACACAATATATGCAATTATTCTATTGTCACGGGTCCTATACAAGTATACAAAGTTTCAAGTCTATCCAATGTTTCTCTGTGGGTGAAAATCATGTTAAAAAATTCCGTTACTTAGATAAAAAGACGCTTTTTTATTTTCTGATGATTCTGGCCAGGAGTTTAGAAACAAATATGAAAATATTTTATTGTCCGGGGTCCTTTACAAGTATACAAAGTTTCAAGTAAATCCAATGTTTCTATGTGGGTGAAAATCGTGTTCTAAGATTCCATTATATAGATACAAAGACACAGTTTTTTATTTTCTGATTATTCTGGCCAGGATTTTATAAAATAAATAAGAAATTATGGTATTGTCACGGGTCCTTTACAAGTTTATAAAGTTTCAAGTCGATCCGATGTTTCTAAGAGGATGGAAATCGTGTTCAAAAATCCCGTTACATAGATACAAAGACACTTTTTTGATTTCCTGATGATTCTGACCAGGATTTTAGAAAAAAAATGAAATTATTGTATTGTCGCGGGTACATTACAAGTATACAAAGTTTCAAGTCGATCGAATGATTTTAGTGGGAGAAAATCGCGTTGAAAGATTCCGTTACATAGATAGATAGATACAGGTCAAGCTAATATAAAGCGTGTAAAAGACAAACCTTGGGACTTATAATGGAGGACCTGCTGTATATAACAAATATGAGCAAGTTTGAATTTTATTTAATTAAATAACATCGCATTTCTTTTTAAATTTTGGTGTATGTACGTGGATTATTCCGTAGGTACATATATTTCACAATACTATTAAGACTGAGTGTAATTACACTGATTTGCTGTAATATTAAACAAACTTGAAATAATATAAAATAATAACTTATTAAAATTAATAACACGAAAATGGAAACTAATCCAATTTATTGAAAATTACGTATATATGCATTAATTCATAACACTGAATATAAACTAAAATATAATATATAGAAATGAATGTTTGTTTGTTTGTTTGCTCGTACTTTATGCGCGGCCATACCGTTGATCCGATTGTGATGGAGCTTTTTGAAAAATATTCCGGAGATTCCCGGGATGAACATAGGCTATAAGGGAGTTGTGATTCTCAACTCCTACACCCTTAAAATCGCCCTTTGTAGTCGAAAACATGAAAAAAGTAGCTCTTTGGATGCTTAAATGGCTTATGCTGCCTAAATCTAATCAAGTACACAAAATTAATGTACACAGAATAGAATATCTCAAAAAGCTCTACAAAAAGTCCTTGACAGCACATGTCTATCTCTTACGGATAACTCACAATAACCATTTTTGTCTTTCATTGATGCCAAGAAGATCGAGACAAGTAAGTAGATTCCTGTGCAAGCATAGCAGCACATGGCGGGCAAACTTTTACGGATAACTCACAATAGCGAATTTTGTGTTTTAGCTCATTTATGCCAAGAAGATCGAGATAAGTAGTTTCCCGGGCAACACCAGATAATCAGCACGGGGAATCTTAAAATAATTACGATATACATTTATAATTGCTTTTCACTTTACATATGTAACTAATCATAAGAAGTACATTAATTTTTGTCTTTCAGCTCATTTATGCCAAATAGATCGGAATGATCCCGGACGACGCCGGATAAACAGCACGTGGTAATTACGATATACAAATTTCCTCTCACTGATTTAACTAAACGTAAAACATATCCATTTTCGTATTTCAGCTCATTTATGCCAAGAAGGTCGGGATAAGTAGATTCCCAGGCAACCCCGGTTAATAATCACGGCGTATCTAAAATATATAAATTTGTAATTTTTTTCCTTACACTTATGCAACTAAACATAAAATCACAATTTTCATTATTTAGGCGTAGCAGCGCACGCCGGGTATTGGCAAGTATAGTATACACATTAATGGCGTCAGAATTGAAAATATTGATGCAGAATGAATAAATAATGGGAGCTGATGAATTTTGTTAGCGGTAATAAGAAATCATAAGAAAAATGACGCGCGGATACACAATGCAGGAGGGAATTTATTACCAACATAACTGATACAATGAGTTACACTCGGTGTAACAAACAAGCTGATAAGAGTAGCTGGTACAACGCATATTGACTCTAACCTGATGGTAGCTTTAAACGTCAGACGACTACCTGGAGATTTAACCTGAAGTTCGTACAACCGATTGCCATATGATATCCTGGTCACTATACTAGCGACATCCTTCTATCCTATTCCGGCCTTTGTCAACAAATATGTATGATTCATATTATGGCCTTTTTGTATGAAAAACTCTTTGTTAAAAAAATGTTGAAAATGAAAACAGTATTATTTTTTTATTTGATAACAAAAAGACACAATTGTGTATAATTTCCTTAGCATACTGATATAAGTCTATTATTGTAGAGAAAGCACACGGCATTTTCTTTCTTTGCAACATAATTCTTCATTTATTTCATTATACCGAATAAATCACATTTGACTGTACATATATTTTGTGAGTTTGAAATTTCTAAGACTAAAGATAAATAACAATTCTAAATCCATGACTATCCCGACACTTTGTTTGTCCTCAAGCTTATCTTCACTCTCTCATTCTGTTAAGAATCGAATACCAAATTTGCTTCTTTACTCCATTAAAAGAATACTCTCCCTTAACTGAACATCTGGGACAAAGATCAAATTAAAACTAGTTTCTCAGTGTTCACTTCCCATCCGAATTGAATTCCATGATTTATTATTCTTATTTTTTTATTTTTCTTATCTTTATACCATTCATTTTTTAACTTCTCTTGTCATACTCCTTAATTTGCATAACCTTTTCTCTCTCGTATTTTCTATACCTCTTTGAAGGGAGAGAAATGTTATTTTCTTTCCTCATCCCTATCGAATTTCTCTTCCTCTCCTTATTGTTTAACCTGCAGTCAATCTTTCTCTTATTTTCCCTTTCACCATTCATTCTTTTCCATTTTCTTTCAGTTCTATTCATTTTTTTTCTTGCTTCAATTATTATTATTATTATTATTATTATTATTATTATTATTATTATTATTATTATTATTATTATTAATATTATTATTACTTAGTTACTCTTTGCAAAATACCAGGTAATCGTAACATAGAAAGGAGAGGATTCATACATAGTCTTACTAACATAAATCACGTATTCATGCTTCCATCCGTTGTATAGTTATACACTGTATAAGTCTTGCATATATCTTTATAATTTCCTTATTAATAAACGCTGTGTGATAAGTGGATCACAATATAATTCCTACATGCGATACATCATACATACGTCATCGCTGATGACGTCAGTTGTACTCTGATGTCAGTTTTCACAAAAAAAAAATCATATCAAGTAATAACCTGAAAAGCTTTATTTTCCTAGCGTCCCGCGTGGTAGTCGAGCGGTGTAAGGCATGATGCCTTAATGCAAAGATACGGGATCTCTCTGGTTCAGTTTCCCATGGGTAAGAAATTCTCTTATGGAATTTCGATTAGTATGGGTCCGATGCCCGCCCAGTATCGTGAGGAGAATAGGGTGACTAAAATGAGAAGCGATACCAGGTGTACAAAACCAGCTACAACGGCTGAATGACCTGACATGCTGACAAAATTTCGCCCCTTTACTGTCTGGATGAACGTTCATCTCAATGGTTAACATTTGGACGTGAGAATAGCAGCCCGATGGTAGGCTATCTAGACCTATCACGCCATGGATTTTTCTATTTTCATTTCAAATGTAGTATTCATATTTTCTGTCTTTAATGTGAATAAAGTAGTGGAAGTGTTAAAATTAAGTTTACGGAAACGTTTCCTTAATGCCTGGAAAAAAATCAGCAGTTTATAGAGTCGCCATTTTGTCTTGTTATACGAGGTGATGAAGACAAAATTGCCATGCTAGTTATACACGTCTTGTATACTACATATTTTATACCTTAAGTTTTTATTAGTAAGAATTTTGAACTGAGGTGTGTACAAACTTTGTAAGTGTTATGTAAACGTTATAGTGAAATATAGGTAAGAAGGTATATGACTAATTATAATTGTTTTACTGTATGCAATGAATGGAATTTGAAAATCAACTTGAAAAGCAGAGTACGTAACAAATTATCCAGATTAATTGTATACCGATGGAGTAAAATTCAAGGTAATTTACTGTTTATGATATGTAGAATCAGTTCATGAGAAGGACAGGTCATCAAATAACGAAATAACAATAAGAATAAATAACGAAAGAACGCCAATAGGATTGTAAATTCTATACTATGGGGTAAGAACAACATAATAGAAGAAACAAAAACGAATTTACAAGTCCATCCTAGAAACTATAGCGTTATGTACCTGAAGTCTGGTCAATTAATTAACAATATGCCAAGAGATTAATAATTGTTAAAAACGATTTTTGGAAAAGTTCCGCCTGTAAATCTTTAATAGAACAAATTAAGAATTCGGAAATGACAAGATAGCTTGCAAGCCAAAGAATCAATGACGGTTGAAATTTAATATAGAGCATTGAAGTGGCATAGACAATGGACATGAAAGAAGAATGAAGGATAGGATATTACCAAATGCTGTATATTCGTGGGAATTTGAAGAAATTGAAGAACTAGATCTACGTAAAACTATAAGTTTTAACAATCAAACTGGAACGTCGAAGTATCAGATGAAGACACAGAGGACTAGGTACGATGGAAAATTTCAATTAAGGGAAATTACTAAATTGATAGTCCACAAATGTCTGTTGTAATACCTTTATTTGATTCATTAAGTAATGAGTTATATTAAGTTCGGTTAGAGAAGGACCACAGGAATGAGGAAAATCCCTACAAATAAATAAATAACACAAACAAAAATAATAATAGTAATATCATCATTATTATTGTCCCTAGAATAATTGGGTATGAGGGACACGTATAAAAATACTTATAAAGTTTAAACTAAGGAAAAATAAAGATAATATTTTCCACCGTAAGGAATTATTTCATTGAAATAATTAGGCTCGAAGCTGATAACATCGCAATAATTAAAATTATGGTTAAAAAATTAATCCACTTTCCGTGTCAGAGTGTGGGATGACTACTACCAACGATATCGTCTCGATGGATACGTAGCAAGCGCCTCATCCCAGTGGCGGTTCCAGAGGGGAATTGGTGGTTGGTCTTACCAGGCTTTTACGGATCTTTTTTCACGGTTTTCCCGTTTCCAATTATCCCACCAGCAGCCACCATTCCCCTTTCTTCCCCTTCGTGTCATTTTAATTTTTGTTCATTATTTCATATCACCCTTCATCTCATCTCATCTTAGGAAAATATTTTGATTGGAACCCACATATATTGAAAATATATGGTCGCGGGGATCTAGTGGGTTCCACGAGGGTGCTGGCTCATGACTCCTAACATAAGCAGTAAGATGGGAGAGTTATAGTCTCTCTCGCGAACACGGGCTCAACCAAAAAATGGCTATATCGGTCACGTGAAAAAAAATGATGTGCCGGACCAGGAAGAAAACATACAACTTACATAACACCGTAGAATAGACTTTCATTCCATTAATCATAATACACTGGGATAGTGCAATAAATAGTTCAGGTTGCGGTTCTCAGGGCTATCTGTCCGCCCAGTCTGAATAAAGAGCTAAACTTTCAACGGTAATAACATTATTGTGACCATCTTAGGGCCGGTTTTACGAACTTCAGGTTAGAAAGCGGATTGACTTAAGACTGCAGAAGGGTTTGTCACTATTTGATTGTACCTTCCCGACACCTTAACCGATGTCATCACAAACAGTTCAGGTAAGGAGTACGAACTGTGTCTTTACAAGTAGAATACATAGCAGTCAGTTACTTAGCATTTTTATTTCACACAAATTGTTTTCATAGTTACCAGACTGTGGTATGAAACCGCTGGTTTATTCACATTTAGCACCTCTTCTCATAGTTCGTTTCAAAATACTAAACAGTGCTTGCTTAGGTAACTTGACAATTAACACTTCCCGATCCTTATCCCTGGTTATGATTGTAAAGTCAAAAATATCACCACTTTAAAGACGATAAGAAACATTCTTTGAATGATCTATTATTTCACAACTCGCTTCTACTATTTGTATATAGGCCTACCATTTCAATCCAACAGTCTATGGCTTTCAGCTATGATGTAACTTTTGTGATAAAGTAAACACGACAGAAAAAAAATTGAACATGTATGAAGGCTCAGAATACAATCTATAAATTTATCAACACTAGAGGCGTCAATAGCTTAATTGCATGAACACCAACGACGCACATTGTGATACGTATTGTTTCTCCTACGTAAGCTAATTATGCATCAAATAATCAACAGTTTAATGTAAACGCTAACTTAGTTTAGTATGCTTCACTCTATCTTCAACATTTGTATGATAATCGATTGTTTCTATCCATATAGAAGAGCCTCTTTTTCCCAAATCATGCTAAGTAAAAGCGTATCTTGTTCAACAAGATGCTCAGGTTACATAGCATGATTTGGTAAAAAGGGTTTAATCGAAACGACTGAATAGAAATTGATTACCGTACCAATTTATAAGATAGACTCGAATATCATGAGCATGGGTTCTTAACAAAGAAATATAAGAAATTAGACGAAGTAACAGAATGATTACAAACAGTAATATGGCGCAGAAATAAATTAAACATAGTCTCAATTCTGGAAACGCACGCTATTATGTCTTACATGGACTCTTATCATGCCTCCTTATATTTAAAAAAAATGTTAAAGCACACTTATATAAAATGATTATTCTTCCAGTTATGATGATTGGAAACAAATTTTGGTCTCTTACTTTAATTTAACATTTTCCAATACTGTTATTTTAACACAGTTCCAATAATGGACCATTTTATAATGATATCGTGAAAAGAAAAATTAATGTCTGAACCAGGAATCGAACTGTGGACCTCTAGTTCTCTAGCGTGCAGCCCACTACACCATTCTAGACTTGGCACGAACATTAACAATTCTTTCCACATATACAAATCTATAATTCTCGTTTCGTCTGCTGCCAGGTAGTTTTCACTACCATCGCCAACGGCCGGCTTCGTTTAGAAATATCTGTATTTGAGAATTTTACACCACCACTTTTATAAGCAGTAAACAATGTTATTAACATATTGCAATACTGTTATTTTAGCACAGTTCCAATAATGGTTCATATTGTAATATTATGATAAGAAAAATTAATATCTGAACCAGGAATCGAACCGTGGACCTCTAGTTCTCCGTACTAGTGCGCAGCCCACTATACCATTCTAGACTTGGCACAAACATTAACAATTCTTTCCACACATACAAATCTATAATTCTCGTTTTGTTCCGCTGCCAGGTAGGTGTCACTACCATCGCCAACGGCCAGCTTCGTTTAGAAGTATCCATATTTGAGAATTTTACACCACCACTTTAATAAGCAGTAAATGATGTTATTGGAAAATGTTAATGGGCACGCCGTAGTGGTTAAGGCACTGCGATACGAGCCGGAAGGTCGAGGGTTCGAGTCCCGGTGCGGTCAGGATTTTTAAACTGACCCAAACCCTCTGGCGGTACAATGGCCCTGGGGTCGACTCGGGATCTAACAGAAATGAGTACCAGACATTTGTTCTGGGGGTAAAGGCGGCCGTCACGCAGGGCTGATAACCCGACCGACATCAAGTGCCGATTGTCCAAAAAAAGTGTGAGCCTTAGCCTCCTACTACCTCAATGGCCTCCCGAGGCCTGTAGTGGGATCACTTTACACTTTACTGTAAGTGAGCATAGGTCAAGCATCCAATAAAAGTGAAAAAATAAATAAAAAATACAAAATGTATTAAATCACCTCAATATGAAAACAATATTACTCCAATTTTTGATGTTTTATTTAAGAATGCAAATTTGCCTAATATTGTTTTTTGCTGTCTAAATTAAAATTTGAAATTTTGATTTGGCTTGTCGAAATGGGTTGTGATATTGACAAACATTTTTGTCCAAATAACTCTGCACAATGGTGCCAACCAATCGTTTTACGTCTTTTTTTATGACAATCATTTCTGTACCATATCTTCTCGCACCTTTAACTATTGCTGAAACCCAATGATTTATGTTCAGATAATCTCATTAGTACTTTCTGTAGGGATCCAAATTGGCAACATGCATATGTATGCAAACATTTTTTTTTCTCCAGAATTTGCTTTTCTCGGAATTCTCATGACAAAATTAAGTCTTCGCAATGATATCCTCGTAACATTATCAGTTTTTTTCGTACTATGCAAACTCTGAACTTAGAAAAAAGTTTTAAGCGTTTATAAAAATATTGTTTATATAAATAGTGTTTATATAATATTGTCTGAACAGTCTGACCTATTCCCGAGTTTTCGAAAATATGAATTTTGTTTTTTTAGAAATTTATATTTTCATTCATTCATTCATTCATAGTGTTCTGCTCAAGAGCAGATCTTTCACTGCAAACTCAGCATTCTCCACTCTTTCCTTAACTCAGCTTTCCTTTTTGTATCTGCATACAAACCATTTATTTTAATATTGTCTATCATCTGATGTCTTTTTCTGCCTCTAACTTTTTTTCCGTTGACCATTCCTTCTAGAGCAACCTTCGGTAGGCAGTTTCTTCTTAGCCAGTGGCCAATCCAATTTCTTTTGCTCTTCTTTATGAGTTCCAGGATTGTTCTTCTTTCACCCACTCTGTCTAGCACATCTTCTTTTCTTACTTTGTCTGTCCATTTTATACGTTCCATTCTTCTCCATATCCACATCTCAGAAACTTCCAGTCGCTTTTCCTCATTCCGTCGTAATGTCCAAGTCTCTGCACCATATAATGCTACACTCCACACAAAGCACTTCACTAGCCTCTTCCTTAATTATTTTGCCATAGGTTCGCAGAAAATGCTTCTCTTCTTGTTGAAAGCTTCTTTTGCCATTGCTATCCTCTGATTTGCTTCTTGACCGCAGTTCATGTCACTACTGATAGTACAACCCAAGTATTTGAAGCTCTCCACTTGATCAATGGCCTCATCTTTAATCCTCATGTTTATCTTCCTTGGTTTCTTTCCTATAATCACGGCCTTCGTCTTATTTATGTTTATCTTCATCCCATAATCCTCGCACTTATCATTTAGCTCCATCAGCATTTTCCTCAATGTCATTGTATCTTCTGCTAGCAAGGCCATATCATCAGCAAATCTTATGCACTTTATTTTTCTTTCTCCCATGTTTACGCCTCCCGTATTACTGCAGCAGTTCTTAATCTGTTTAAAACTCCAGTTAAAATGTTCTCCAGGTCATTTTATAAATTCTATATATCCGAAACATCATTCATGTTATTAAATACACCATTATAACTAAGTAACCGGCACTATAGAACCACAGGTTCATGGCCGGGCGGACATGTATTCTTCATACATCTAATGATTTCCAAGCATTCCCTGCATAATTCACCTCCCTCGAATCGTGATTAATATTATACGCGCATTTAATTCTTGGCTTATCTACTGGATGCTTTCTCTCTGGTTTTTCTAGTAGAAATTTCCATGTCATTATTTCTTTCCCATTCATGCCACATGTCCTTCCATCGCAGTCTACGTGACTTAAATGTTATTACATATAGTTTCCATAATGATCACTTAACTCTCTGTTCGTCTCTCTTCGATCCGAATAATATCCCAAAACAACATTCTCAGATACTCATAATCTTTTGTCCTCCCTTAATGTAAGATATAATATTTCTAATCCACATAATATAACTGGCAGAATAACCGTTATGTACTTTTAATTTAACGTTTTTGACAGAATTTGAAATAGTAATAGTCCCTGTACAACATAATAGCATGCGTTTCCAGAATTCACTATACGATTAATTTCCTTCTACACTTCATTCCTGTTTGTAATTATTGTTCGTAGGTATTTAAATTTAACCATTTCTTCAAAATGTCCGTCATTTGTCATTAAATGTCCATTTCCTTTTTACAATAAGTTTCTACGTGTGACGATGTACTTAATTTTATTGCTATTTACTTCCAGTCGCAGTTTCTTGTTGTTATTTTAATATAACAACAAGTGTTAGCGTTTAAAAATTCCTCACTATCACCTAATGATACTACATCATCAACATATACCAACAGCTGATTAATACCTTAGAGTTCTACGCCCTCTTAATCCACTAAATATTTGATTGTATACTCTAGTACAAAACTGAATAGCAGAGGAGATAATGCATCACCGTTCTTTAACCCATAAACATTTCAAAAGTATCTGAAAACTCTTCACTTGCCCGTGCCTCATTCTTTGAGCCATTTAGACACATTCGAATAAGTCTAACCATATTTCTAGGAATTCAGAAAAGCTCTTTAGTGAATTTGTGCCTTTTTTATGTGTAAGGTCCCATCATATTTCCATTTCTTTTTTTTTTAATATGTCATACACTAAACATCTGATTTATTGTAGAACTATTACTATTAAATCCACATTGAAGTTCGACTATTGTGTCACCAATGCAGGACGTGAATCTGGATACTAATATATTAGAAATTTGTAGGAAGTTGATTGCAATAAAATGCATCTCTACTTTTCACGTTCAGTTTCCCCCCCCCCTCTCTTAGAGATTGGTGTCATAAACGATTCTTCCCATTTATTTGAAAATGCCTTTTTACCACATCATACTAAACAACCGGTTTATTAACTCCATCAAATTGTACCCCCTATGATTTTATTAGTTTTGTTGGGATCCCATCTCAACCTCATGCTCTATGTGTGTGTGAACCCGGCTACAAGCCTCAGGAAGCCCTTAGTCAGGGATTAAGGCTCCCACTTAAACAATATTAACGAGATGTCAGCCTGATTGTCAGCCTAGCATGACGGTCGCTTTTACCCCAGAACAAGCGTCTGGTACTCATTTCTCTTAGAGGCTAAGTCGATCCCAGGACCATAGTGTAGCCAGAAGGTTTAGTTCTGTTTAAAAATCTTGACCATCAGGACTCGATCCCTCGACCTTCCGGCTTATAGCGTATTGCCTTAACCATCTAATGAACATGGCGAATATGATAATGAAGGTTATGACTGCGAGATGATGTTCGGGGACCGTCTGGGTCTTTAAGTTTCCTAATATTTGTTTTACAGGTGAGGATAAATCTCGAAAAAACTATACTCCAGAAAACTTTTCCCAACTCGAGATTGAAAATCTCAACAAATAAAACCAAATCAATGGCATTATCCAAGGACGAACTAAATTAGAAATAAAAAGGGCAATTATAGAACAGGTCAAGAAATTCAAATATTTAGGAATATAAATTAATAGCAGCAACAGAATAACAGATGAGAAATCCTCCATCAAGCAAATAATGCAAACAAAATATCGGGATGTTTAAACAATACTGTTTGTAAAAATAAAAATTCAAGAACAGATACAAAAGTAAGAATTTACAAACCTAACTTAAGACCAGTTCTAACATATGGTTGTGAATGCCGAACAGAAACTCAAAAAACAAAACAAATCAATGAAACAACCGAAATTAAAGTTTTAAGGAAAATCGTAGGAAAATCGGTTATAGAGAAAATTCGCAGCTCTGTTATTAGAGAAGAATGTGAAATTGAACATATAAACCTCTGGATAAATGATAGAAGACTAAATTGGAACGTTCACATAGATAGAATGGAGAACAGTAGAGTAGTGAAGATATTACGTGACTGGACATCTCAGCAGAAAAGGCCTTTAGGAAGACCACACTACGATGGAAGGACGTCACCATACCCCGGACCTGTAGTGAATGAACACGCAACAAGCTGCCAGCTTTCATGCGTAGAGGAAGAAAAAGAGGGGATTGAATCCAGGCCGCTTCGTTCGGGACAGCGACGCTACCCCAAGGCCACAGACGTGGACAATTTTAATTACAACGATTAATTATTATGGCGAATTTTAATTATGAGACGATTTGTCTCTGCGCCAAAATATCTGTAACGAGTTGTCCCCCGTAAATCTATATCACGGAACCCACAACGACTTTATTCCCCTTCTGAAAAAAGGCACGAACTGGATTAATAAGTTACATGACTGGTTTATCGTGATTGGAAAAGTCGTAATTTGATTTCGTGCCAAGTTGATTGCAAAATGTAATCGAGTTTTGAGGATAAACTAAATATTGAATTGTGATTTTTTTACTTTTAATTATTTGAATTTTATAAACCAAACACTAATACGGTTCTTTGGTTTATGCTAAGGAAACTATTTTTTTTGTTGAGTATTAAATCTTCATTTATTTACTTTTATTTACAGACATATTGCAAAAATATGTAATAAAGTCATGGCTTAATGAATTCATGAAGCTTAATGGAGAAAGAAGGAATTATATCCTCCCTCTTAAAGAGAAAGCACTTGGTCGGGTTCGAACGCATAACCTCGTGAAGACCAGTTCCTAATGTTACCACTTAGCTGTAACAACAACATGCACCACTCTTACAATAAATCAACAGGTATCAGGAACTTCAGACCGATGTCCAACGACGTGTAATATAACATTGTCTTCTCGGAGTAGTAGCGAAAACACTGGAAATAATTATAGTTTTGAAAACAGCGGCCACTTTTATTTGTTGCCAGCTGTACATATCATTAATGCATATTATGCATATAAATGGAGAAATGGATATAAAACGTAACTCTCTGTGACTCCTGATGTACATTTTATAATTTCAGACATGCCCTGACCTACCCTATATGTTATATTGTAATGTGACCATCAAATGAAGGAGCAAAACAGTGCTCCCTCACAATATGAAGTGATTTCCTATGTACCTGCTCTATCGGCAAGCCTACGATTAATTTTTTTGGACCCATTAGAATCATAGTAGTAGTGTAAATCTCACTAATAGTGTTTTTTAACATTTTTTTTTCCATTTATTGAGTAAAAATATTTATTAACCCTGGAACCTGACGGTTAAACTTTGCATCTATATACCTGATTGTGGGGTCACAGTGACCCTTCATATAATTTTTGTTTTAAAACGTGTTTATTTATTAGGGTTTGTATAAGGTTTTATATTTTATCATATTATGCATTCTAGTAAATTAAACTTCCGTATTTAATACCATTAAGCAGACCATTGAGTGTCAGGGACTACATAACTAAGTAACTATATAACTATCTCACATTGTAATCACACGCCAGATCAATGGCATATTATTTTGACATTAACACATGAAGCACAAAAGAGGGCCTGTGATCAATCCACATGGGATTATTGCAGTCGACACATTCCATATCTAACTTCTTATTTTTTTCTAGGGCAGAAATTGCATATTTTTATCCTACTGAATGCAACGGCTTCTGTCATGTTGTTGTGCACCTGTTTGTGTTGAACCCCAGGATTTTTAAACTGACCCAAACCTTCTGGCGGCACTATGGCACAGGAGTCACTCGTCTCTAACGGAAATGAGTACCAGACGCTTCTTCTGGGAGTAAAGGCGGCCGTAATGCAGGGCTGACAACCCGGATGACATCAAGTGCCGATTGTCCAGAAAAAGTGGGAGCCTTAACCTCCTACTACCCCAAGGGCATCTTTAGGCCTGTAGTGGAATCACCTTACTTTACTTCACTTTACTATGAATTCTGTTTACGAGTTCACTTATTTCATCAACTGTGATCCATTTACTTGAAAATGCCATTATAAAAAAAAAAATCAAATAAAAAGTAAGAAATTACTGTTTTCACTAACACAGATAATGACTATGTAACTGAAAGACGGCATCCTATATGTCTAATCTCGAAATTCAGTTTGAAGAAAAACACACATTATTACCTGACGGTGTGGTTTGTATGACCCCAACTACTACCACAACAAATATTTCCCTCTCCTTCTTGAAAACTATTTTATGAAAACTCACAAAACTATCATCACTTAAAGAGCAAAGTTCAGAACTGAATTCTCACAAAGCTCTGAAAAAGTTAGTCCGAAATTACAAATGTTCAGATGAATAGAAATATCTGTGGGGTCACCAAGACCCCACAATCAGGTTCCAGGGTTAAGACTTGTCAACATTTCTACGTAATATATTTTATAAACCAATATGTAAGCGATAGTTAACTCATTACAGTTTATTACTTTTTTGTACTTTTTCTTCATGTATTGTGTGTATATTATTTTATTAGTTTTAATTTTTCTTTAGCTTTATTGTATTATTAGTTCTTATTTTTATCATTGTTCAGTCAATCGTTTAGTATATACTATTATTGTGATTTTTGTGCTTGAATTTAACATATGTTTGTCCTAGTGAGTGGATGATAAGACCACATGGGCTTAACTCCACAAGGCTAAATAAATAAATAAATAAATAAATGAAAAATATAATTTTCAATTAGGCATGCAACTGTAATAAATGCGCAATGGTGTAGTAACTTATTACCATACCAAAGTCCTCTCTTTCCTATTAGTCAAGTTTCAACTCTCTTGCAAATTCAACGAATATCATTTTGTGAATAATGGTAAAGAAATATTATTCAATAGAAATATTACGTTTTTACGCAAAGGGAATAAGCAATTCTCTATGGAATCTCGGACGATGAAAATGTAGGAAGGAAGAGAGTAATAATTGATTCTACAAAGTTCTTGTGTGGTTCCCGAATTACAAGCAAAGCGAGACACCAAGTCGAAAGTGTGAAACGCTAACAATTCCCACGGCACCCGAGCACTAAATAGTTTCAACATTGTACTACTGCATGTGCGTGTTCTATCTATGTTTTTACGTTAATTATTCATTCCGTAGCCCTCGAGGTCCATTCTAGTGAAAAATACATGCACCATCTTGTACTCAGTTCACCATTCACTGGGAATAACAATTTTCACACATCCAGTTCCTCCTTTACAAAATTTAATGGTCTACGAATGTTGTTATGACAGAAACTTAAAACAAAGCTTCAGAGCGCTCTGCTGTATAATATAAAACCGTAATATGGGCAGAATTATAATATTTAATAACATTTTATCTAATATTAAACTTCTTACGCGTTTCTATCACCTACGACGTACCCAGAAAAAGTTCTCTCTACACATGATAACTGATATAAATAAAGATAAAAATTGCACATGGGTGATAATTAGAACCCGAGATATCAAGCGTTAAACACTGGCGCTCTACCGTTGAGCTGCCTAGACACACTTCTAGAGCCAAGCAGAAATGTCTTTTTAGTCTCCAAGTCCCCCATAAATTGTGAATTTTTGTCACAGGACTTAATAATGACGCTTAGACTGCGAGAACCCATCAAGCAACTAACTCACTGGCACTATCAAACCCGTGGGTGCATGGCCGCGCGGGCATCCCTATCCTGAGCTATTATTTTTCAATCATCCCCTGTATAATCCATTTCCCTCAAATCATGTTTTATGTTATTCTCCCACCTCATTCTTGGTCTCTCAACTAGGCGCTTTATCTCTGGTTTTTTTACAAGAATATTTCATGTCTCTTTTTCTTTCCCCATTCGTGCCGAAGTCGTTATGATAGGTTCTAGAAGTAATGTCACTAATTACGAATATGATGTGGAAAATAATTTTTCCAGACAAGCTCTCTATAGGTCATAGTTATCAAGCTACTTCCAGAGTTTAAACTCTCCAGATGCAATTTGTAAGAAAAATCACATTACAAGTTGCAAACGGAAAGTAAAACAATTTAGCAATATGTCTCATCGATTTACTGCTTTCTTCAATGGAAAATACGACCACATTTCTGTAACGCAGGGCATGCAAAATAAAGCGACAGGAATTTTATAATTTCAAGGACACCGAATACAAGAGATAGAAGGCAAATACTTTCAGAAAAGCTAGTACATTAAAAAGTAAGTAAAACTTATTGATATCTCCGAATGAAATGCTTCTTCAATTGTGGCTAAATAAGGATAAAAGGATGGCCGCCAGAGTGGTTCAACGAGCCTGCATACTTTTATAGGTATCCGCAGGGGGTATTCACGTATATGTGCACGCTTAAATTTTCTATAAAGAGGTAGTAAAAAATAATTAAGAAACGGTCTGTTTAATAGAGAATCAAACACTGGCGAACACGTTATTAGACATAAATTGTAGGCAGCCAATATATTTTACGAACCTGTTCATTTTTTTTCTTTTTCGACGGCTTCTTATTTCAGGATTGAGGCTTTTTATGTGCGGTAAATCTACTTCAGGCCTATCCAGCTTCAAAAGTACTGGGGACCATATTTTTTAGACAATTCACACTGAGGGGCACGCACTAAATAGTTTCACTCAGATACATTTAACAGCAAAGTACAGCAGACCAAACTGATGAAACAGGCATTACCAGTTGGCCGAAATTCAGAACTCTATGTGAGCACTAAACAGTAGTCGACTACTTCACTAAAGTTGACTTTAATGTTAGTAATTGCCAGTCTAATTAGATGTAACAAGGAATCATCACTGAGACAGCACCTGTATTTATTTTGTTTAATGAATTTGAAGTTAGAGAAAGCACTTTCACATACATAGGTGCTTCCAAATATTGAGCTAAGCTACAAACAAAATTCTCTAGGCTGGAAATCTGCCCTCTGCAAGTAGTTTAAAAAGTTGAGCCTTCTTTCAGATCTGGTTTGAAGAACTGGATTTGGTTGAAGACCACAGAGCTCCAGTTGATACATTGATGACTGAATCTCAATTTCCACAATCAAAGGGTCATTAATAGGAGCAGTTTACCCTTAATATTTTCGAGGTCAGAAAATCTTTCATCTAATTCTTTAATACATACATGCGTACATGCATACATGCATACATACAAACATATTGTTCTGCCCAAGGGCAGATCTTTCCTGTAAAATCAGCATTCTCCACTCTTTTCTTAACCCAGCTTTCCTTTTTGTATCCGTTTACAAACCATTTATTTTAATATTGTCTATCATCTGATGTCTTTTTCAGCCTCTAACTTCCTTTCCGTTGACAATTCCTTCTAGGGCATCTGTCAGTAGGCAGTTTCTTCTTAGCCAGTGGCTAATCCAATTTATTTTCTTCTTCTTTATGAGATCCAACATTGTTCTTCCTTTACTCACTCTGTCTAGCACATATTTATTATTTTTATTTAGTCTGTCTATTTTATACGTTCCATCCGTCTCCATATCCACATCTGGAAAGCTTCCAGTCGCTTTTCCTCTCTGCGTTGTAATGTTCAAATCTCTGCACCATACAATGCTACACAGCACACAAAGCACTTCACTAGCCTCTTCCGTATTTCTTTTGCCAAAGATCCGCAGAAAATTCTTCTCCTCTTATTTAAAACTTCATTTGCCATAGCTATCCTCTGCTTTACTTCTTGACCGCAATTCATGTTACTACTGATAATGCAACCTAAGTATTTGAAGTTCCCCAGTTGCTCAATGGCCTCATATTTAATCCTCCTTGGTTTCCTTCCTATAATCATGGCCTTCGTCTTATTTATATTTATCTTCATACCATAATACTCGCACTTGTCACTTAGCTCCAACATCATGTTCCTCAGTGCCATTTCATTTTCTACTAGCAAGGCCATATTATCAGCAAATCTTATGCACTTTATTCTTCTTCCTCCCATGTTTAGCCTCCCATTTCCTGAAGAAGTTCTTCATTAGGTCTTCCAGGTAGATGTTGAGAATATTATGTGATAGAGGACATCGTTGCCGTACCCCCCTTCCAATTTCACTTCCCTCTGACATTTCTTCTCTTATCTTCACTTTAATTCGCTGTTTCATATAAAAATTACTTATAAGCCTCCTCTCGTTCCAGCTCATGCCAATTTTCTTCAAGATCCTCCTGAGGTTATTCCAATTCACTCTGTCAAAGACCTATTCCAGATCAAAAAATACTTGAAAAACTTACGTATCTTTTGCTATATATCTTTCTCCCATTGTTCGTATCAATCCAATTGTATCACTCGTACCCTTTCCCTTCCTGTCTTCTTCCAATTCACTTTCCATCGTAGAACGTAAACGTTGATTCAGTATTCGCAGGAGAATCTTTGCAGAGTGTGATATAAAGCTGATAGTACTGAACTCCTTACATCTCTTCGCATTATTTTTCTTCGGTATTGACATTAACACCGTCTCAGTCTATTCTTCGGGCCAATCACCTTCTTTATATATCTTGTTGCATAAAAGCAGAATTTCCTTCATTCCTTCACCCAAGGATTTTACCTATTTAATGTGGATTCCATCCGCCCCTGTTGCTTTTCCGTTTTTAAAATCCCGAATTGCTAGTTCAACTTATTCCTCAGGAATTGAAAATCCCTTTTCATCTTCAGATACGTCTTCTTAATTTTCTATATACAAATTAGACGGACGATTTCTTGTCTCATACAATCCTTCTACATATTTTCCCCATGGATTCGTAATTCCCTGTCTGTCTGTTACTTCTTCATTACTTTCTTCCTCAATCAATCACATAGTTACCTGCTCTTCTTTTCATAGTCCAAGCATCAAACTTCCTGGTATATTAAATCATATTTTCCTTTCCTCACCAGATTCTCTAGTTCTTCACATTTCTGCTTCATCCATTCTTCCTTTGCCCTGTCAGTTTCTATACTAAGTTCGTTGTTTAGTATCCTGAAATTTATTTCGGCTTCTTCTGTGTTGCTATTTTTCCATTTTCTTCTTTCTTCCATCTTCTCCAACATTTTTTCTGTTACCCATGGTTTCTTAATATTCTTGCTCTATTTGTATCGTGTTGTTTCCTCTGCAGCCGTTTCTATAGAGATTTTCAAATCACTCCAGTGTTGCTTCGTATTGCCATATGAGATTTCCAAGGGAGAGACTTTGTCTTGAAAATTTTATTCGAATTTTCTCCTTTCCTATTCAGTTTTATGTTTCTCCAAATCAAACTTCTTTGTTGTCTGTCTTCCTCTTTCCTTCTTCAGGCAAATATCTACTTCGCCTATTAGTAAGGCACGGTCTGAATTGATATCTGCTCCTGGTAGGGTCTTCGCATTTAAAAAAAAAAAAATCGGAATCTTTTCTGTATCAGTATGTAGTCGATCTGGTATCGTTTGTTGACCATAGGGCTTATCTACGTGTATATTTTTCTTTAATGCTGTTGAAAAATTGTATTTCCAATTAACATGAAATTTGTTTTACACAAACTCACCAGTGAATCGCATCTCAAGTTCCTTTATTCCTAATCCATATCTTCCAACTGCAGAAGCTAAATGGGATTACCGGATCGTTCATCGGATCAAAACCCCTGATGGATATATTTAACCTCTGGCGTGAATTTCGATGAAGTCCGGAGGATCTAACTTAGTCAAATACACTCTCCTCACCGCCAAGTTGGTGCTCCTCGGGACTTTCTTAAGATCTTTTAAGATTTTAAGAGTCACAAGAAAGAGTGGGGTGTGGAAAGAAACGGGAAGCTTCCACACCTATGTGTCCCTAGTAAAGCTGCAAACATGGCATGATGAGTCTTTCCACGGTAAAATAACTCCGGACGTAAATTATTTAATAATAACTTCAATATTTTCTCAAAACTCCCAAAAATTCCCACTTTAAATTTCTCCTGTCAGCTCTTGATATAGTGAAATGTGTTTCAAATCATTTCGTGCTAAACTTGACTTCAAAAGTTTTAACTTATTTCTGAAACCATTAACATGACCAGATAACTCTGATGCACGTTTATCTTTACCCTGTAGTCTCTGGTTCAAGTCATTAAAGAATTGTGTCAGGTCAGCCATGAAAGCAAGCTGCTTTAGAAAGTCTGGATCTTCAACCCGTCGATCAAGTTTTTTACTATATTTGGTATTGTCTTTAAAAAATACTGGAATCTGATTTATCAGTACAAAATATTTCTGAAGACTCAGCCAGCGTAAATTTGAGTGGAATGATATATCTCTATATTGGATTTGCAGGTCTACCAAAATTTCCCGGAATCTGTAATGAAGTTGTGCCTTATTGCCACTACGTATCTGTTGAAAACTGTCATCACGATATTCGTTGTGTCACTTTGTTATACTGATTCCCCACTCAGCGACTCTTAGTTAATTATGCAATGGAGCATTGGGAAAGTTTTGCCGCTTTCCTAATCAGGCCTACCAGTCCTTTAACTCCTTCTCTCATATATGGTGCATCACTAGTCACAGTACATGGATACATTTCAAAACCGTTATATTTTTTCATTGTTTCATTCACTACTCCACATTTATCTTCACCCTTAGGTGCATCCGTGTAAAGAACACAAACCAAGAAGCTCTTCTTCTGTATGAAAATAAACATGTTGATTAGTGTCAGTCTGATAGAAACCATCGTCGAAAAATGGTAAAACGTAGCTGAATATTCCAACCGTCTCCTCTAATTTCTTCGTAATTTGTCCTCCCATACACAGTACTCGTCATAATGTTATTTGATGAGAGAGGGAAACAGCTGAAGATTTTATAGACTATTTAACTCATGCCCCAAATGGGAGTCAATGGCCAATCACATTTGAATGATTTTTGATTTACAACCAATCACAGTCGTTTTTCACCTCGATTTTATCAATTTAATTTCATCACTTTATAATCGAGCTCCTCCTTTTTAATATTTTGAATAGGTCATAGCATTATTTTGCAGAGACTGCATGTGGCTACCAGATTGTATATATAGTGCACGAATGTTATCAGATAATGCTTGCGGGATATAATATAAGAAATTGAGGCAATTGATAATACCACAAAAAAAAAGAAACCACAGTTTTTATTTTCATAAACGTATCATTTCCCAGGAATTTAAGTTCCAGAAAAATATAATTGACATATTTACATCATAGGACATCAGAAATTAATTAATAACCTATAATGTTGGTTTAAAATTCTCCGCTAGGGTGCATTCTTAAAATATTGCGATCATTTGGCAATAAGAAATATGATCTGGTTGCAGTGATGAACAAATGAAGCATAACAATAGTTTTTCATTTGTTTTCAATCATCGCCGTTTGCATTAAATATATAAACATTTTAAAATATATTCAAATAAACATTTGTGAGTAAACAGCTTAATTCTATTCGTTAAATTGTCCTAACAAATGCAATTCTTGATTTCCAAATTCTGTAGATAAATTCACTTCTCACTCGTGAATCGTGAATTTATCGACAATTTGGAAATAACTGGTTGCATTACTTGCCGTCGAGAAGAGCGGACGTGTTTTTGTTAGAGTGGTTGAAGTGTGCAGGGGAAAAAGCATTATGGAAGAAGTTAGAAAGCTGATAGAAACATTGTCAACTGAAGTGAAAGAGGGGTTTGAAAAGTACAACGTGGGGGAAAAAATTCGTGATATTGCGACGAACATGCATCGGATGGAGGACAGATTGAAATGGCTGGAATCTAAATTAGACTATCTCGAAAACCAGAGTCGCCGTAATAATATTGTGATATATGGAGTGCTTGAAGAAGACAGGGAGAGCTGGGAGGAAACTGAACTTATAGTTAAAAGAGTAGTGGCGCAAATCGGGATTGATTTGGTGGACAGTGATATTGAAAGAGCGCACAGAGTAGGTAGTTGGAATAGTGGAAAGAGACCGATTGTATGCAAATTATCACATTACAAAATAAAATGTTGGATCCTTAGAGACAGTAAATATCTTAAAGGGACCGGTATCAATATTGCCGAAGACTTTATTGAGAAGGTGCGTCGCGAAAGGGACTTTCTTAAGCGACACATGCTCGAGGTGAGGAGGCAGGGCTGCCATGCAATCATGCAATATAATAATTGGTTATAAATGGACGAATCTGGAAACGGGAACAACTACAAAATATGGACAAACCTGAAAATGAATTTGAAGAGGTCATTGACAGCGAGTCCCCAAAACCAACAGGGGACGCTACAACAGCAGGTGGTCTCCTTACAGCAGAGGAGGGAGAACATTCTACACGAGAGAAAGAGAGAGGGAGCACTACGATACTAACTCCGAGGATTCCAGTAAACATACAGAACAAAACGGCCGAATGCAAAAAACATACCCCACCTCTAAGAGGTGAACGACCGACGGACATAAGACCTCAAACAAGAAAATCACTAAGACTTCTGAATTTACCCGCAGAAAAGGAACTATTGAGAGGGGGAAGTTCGAAAAATACAGGTAAGACTAATGACAAGGGAACACAATAGGGTTTGTAGACAGTCGGTTCATGGAATATCGAAGGGTTAAAACAAAAAAATTCAATGGACAGATGTGTAGAGTTTATTGAGACTTTTGATATATTAGCTCTAGGTGAAACATGGTTAAAAGCTAATGAATGCGTAAATCTATGTAATATGAAAGGTTATTTCAAGGGCAGTCAATCCAGAGGGAAGAGAGGTAGATATCCAGGTGGAGTTGCCATTTTATATAAAGCTAACTTAGACCCATTTATTAAAAAGGTAAATATTGCTTTGAAAGAGGCCATTTGTATATATTACCATACAGGACGAGCAGAAATGTGTCAGTTGTCTATTTACCGCCAACCACTAAATTCCAGGTATGCCAATCCAAATTTTTTCGTTGAATTGTCTGACTCGTTGGCAGAAATAAAATATAGGTTTCCGGAAGCGGGAAAATAATTTTAGGGGACTTTAACGGTAGGATTGGGGAGGAAAATATCACTATAAAATCAGATGATAATGAAACACGAGGTGAGGGTAGGAGAAGCAAAGATAAGATTATAAATTCAGAAGGAAACCAACTGTTAGCTTTTTGCGATGCATTTGAACTTGAAATTCTGAATGGGAAATATGGGGAAGATAAAAATGGAGAACTGACATTTATTAATAAAAATGGAGGTAGCGAAATCGATTATTCAATATGCACACAAGACATGATTTCAGTCCTAAGTAATTTCTGTATAGTCTCCAGAATCGAACCACACCACTTCCCAAACAAACTTATTTTAAATATGAAAGGTATTAGTGAGACAGTCAGTGATGGGATGACAACAATATTGCAGCCAATTACACGTTTCAGGTGTTTCGAGGATCGGAGAGAAGAATTTCTCAGGAGTTTGGAAACGCTAATACAGGATCTACAATTAAATGATTTTAACGGGGTGGTAATTATTAACACTTTGACAGAATATTTTCAAAAAGCAGGGGAAAAAAATCAAGGTTAAATGCGCAATGAACCAGAAGGACAAAGGGTGGTACAATAATGCATGTAGAAAGAAGAAGAAGTTTGTCGAAAGTAGTCTTTTAAAGTTTAGAAAAGAAAGCACAGATGAAAACAGAAATAATTATGCGCAAGAGAGAAAGGAATATGAAGAATTACTGGGAAAAACAAAACTAGCATGGCAAAATAAGAAATCCGAGAGAAATGAGAGTCGCGACTGAAAAAAGTGGGAACATTGCGGACATATGGGAAGCGATAAGGGAACTCAAAGTAAAGTCCATAAATCGGACAAGAATAACGCCCGTGGAATGGAAAAGTTACTTTGTTAGGGTGCTGGGAAATGGGAGGTGAAGATATAATCAAGGAAATGGAGTTGAGATCCCTGACCCAATTCATATCCAATTACTGGATCAGGATATTTCGAAAAATGAAGTGGTTTCTTCCATTAAATGTTTAAAGAATGGTAAAGCACCTGGAATTGATGGAATACCGGGGGAATTCTTGAAAAATATGATATCATCCAATAAATTATTAGACGTTTTGAAAACTGCGTTCAACAAACTTTTTAATGGAGGAGATTATCCGGAAGCCTGGGCGACAGGTGTCATCCAACCGCTATACAAAGGGAAAGGTGGGACACAGGTACCAGAAAGTTACAGGGGAATTTGTCTCTTGTTAATGTTCGGAAAAATATATTGTAAAGTACTTTACGAACGAATGAGACAATGGGCTAAAGAGAACAATAGGCTCTCAAAATATTAGGCAGGTTTTAGACAAGGGTACTCCACGGTGGACAACCTATTTGTTCTGAGAACATTAATTGATGACAATCTGAAAATGAAGGAGGGTAAATTATTTTGTGCATTCATTGATTTTAAGATGACATTTGATACTGTGGACCGTTGCGCACTTTGGGAAAAATTAAATCGGAAAGGATTGTCTCATAAAATGATACATGCTTTAATGTCAATTTATAAATATGTTAAATTTTGTATAAAAGTAGACCAAGGGCACATTACAGAGAGCAGTGAAGACAATCGGGGAGTGAGACAATGTTGCATTTTATCACCAATGCTATTTAATCTATTCGTTGATGATATTATAGACGTAATGCTAGAAGGAGAAATTGAGGCTCCGGAGATAAGAAATGTTAAAGTCCCAGTCCTCTTGTATGCAGATGATTTAATTATCTGTTCCAAGACAATCAAGGGATTGCAAAGAGGTCTTGATCTACTGGAAATATACTGCAGGAATTGGGGATTGACTGTAAATGTTAGTAAGACAAAAACAATGACCTTTAAAAATGGGACGGTTTATGGTAGAGCAGAGGAATGGAAATACAGAGATCAAGTACTTCAAAACGTGAAACATTTTGAATATATTGGTACGACGTTGAAAATGAACGGGAAGTGGAAAAAAACATATTGATATAGCATTATTTAAAGGAAGGGGACAACTTAACAATGTACTCGGTATTCTGAGTCGAATGCCTGATATTCCAGTCAGCACATTAGAAAAAATGTATGAAGCGATGGTCAGGCCAGTAATGCACTATGGTAGTGAGATTTGGGGTTTCCAAAGAACGGAAATACTAAATAAGGTATATATGCATTTGCTAAAATATATTACAGGACTTAGTAAGGCCGTTCTAACTGTGGAATTTTATATGAATTTGGGTCATTCCAGGACGATATTAACTGTAAAATTCGTGTACTCAAATACTCGTTTCGAGTAATCCAAGGTGAACAAACAATGCTTAGAGCAATTTGTTACGACCACCAAATTAAAAACATAGATGTTACATTTTGGGCAGACGAGGTTAGGAGAGAACTCCAAAAGATTGGGATGGGCTGGATATGGTAAAAAGGGACTGAAAATCGCAAGAACGTGTGGAGAAAAATAAGGAGGAGGTACTTAGATATAAACTAACAAGATACTTTCGCCGAATGTACAGGAAAACGCTCACTATGTTTACAAAGAGACCTAAAACACATCTGGGGAAAAGAATCGTATATACTCTACCTAGGATTTAAGGAAAGGTCAGGGCTTGCTTGGTTTAGGCTAGGGGCATGGAAATTTCTAAAAATTAGCGACGATCACGATATGCGAATATATCCAATGTGCGGGAACTTTGAAGATGAGATACATATATTAGGAAAATGTAATGATTTAGAATATTGGAGACGTCAGTTATTACCGAAAAGATTTCTAAATTCAAATCGGGAAAGATTGGCATGCTACGAGTTATTGGTAAATTCAGAAAATTGGATAAACGTGGGTAAATTTCTGGACAAAACGCGGAAAATAAGAACAACACTCATTCATGAATAAATATATATTATCAAAATGCAATACCATTAATTGTTAATAATTATATATAAATTAATTAGTGTATAATGCTATTGTGTTATTGTTTAATTGTAATATTATTGTGTTTTCTTTATGTAATTGTAATGTTACGGTTTCTTTAGTGTATAATGCTATTTGTGTTATTATTTAACTGTAATATTATTGTGTTTTCTTTATGTAATTGTAATGTTATTGATTTTTGTTGTTGTTTTATTTTTCTTTACACTATTAGCAATTATTTCTTTATTGTAACGGACTGTCAAAAGCACGTACGGCTTACTGCCCGTGTGACCCATATTTGTAAATAATATTGTAAATATCTTACTTTTGTTTAATAAAGTCCTACTACTTTACTTTTGATAAATTGCTTTCACTAAATGAATTTTCCACAGCAATTACACATTTCGTAACTACTTGTGCATCACTAAATGCTATCTTCCCTTTTATAAGAGTGAATGATACACTGTAGGAAGTAGTTAAACAATATTAGTGTAAAAATAGCTCTCCGACGTTTCAAGTTCTTCTTGCAGTCTCGTAAAGTTATAGTTCTTCAAGCTCCCTTCTTTAATAGTTTCTCATGTGAAATAGTGTAGTATATCTTAACATTATACTCGTTAACTGAAGAAAGTACTTGCATGCACACAACACAATATACCCTGGCGTTATTATTTGTGACAAAATAATCCAACTCCCAATTCTCTTTATAACGTCTATTTTCATCTTGAATTTTCTTCTTCTTGCTAATATTGAAATATTATAATGATATTGTGAAAAGAAAAATTAATGTCTGAACCAGGAATCGAACCGTGGACCTCTCGATTTCTGTACGAGCGTGCAAGACCACTACACTTTTGGAGACATGGTATAAATATTAACAATTCTTTCCACATATACAAATATATAGTTCTCATTTTGTCCCCTGCCAGATAGATGTCACTACCTACGTCAACGGCCGGCTTCATTTAGAAGTATCTATGTTTAAGAATTTTACACGATTACAGCTTATGAAAAAGTGGTGGTGTAGAATTCTCAAACATAGATACTTCAAAATGAAGCCGGCCGTTGACCTTGGTGGTGACATCTACCTGGTAGCGGACGAAACGAGAATTATAGATTTGTATAAGTGGAAAGAATTATTAATGTTTGTAACACGTTTCGAATAGTGTAGCGGTCTTGACGCTCATACGGAATACGAGGAGGTCCACTGTTCGATTCATGGTTCAGACATTAATTTTTCTTTCCACAATATCATTATAATATTATAACATGATCCATTATTGGACTGTGTTGAAATAACAATATTTGGAAAATGTTAAATTACTCGTTCATCGATTACTGCTTATAAAAAAGTGATGGTGTAAAATTCTCAAACATATATACTTCTAAATGGAGACGGCCGTTGACGTTGGTGGTAAGATCTCCCTGGCAATGGGCGAAACGAGAATTATTAATTTGTATATGTGGAAAGAATTGTTAATATTTGTACCATGTCTCGAATAGTGTAGTGGTCTTGCACGCTCGTACGGAATACGAGAGTTCCACGGTTCGATTCCTGGTTGAGACATTAATATTTCTTTCTACAATATCTTTGTAATTTTATAATATAATCCATTATTGAAACTGTGTTAAAATAACAATATTGGAAAATGTTTGCTTGGTCGATCTATCGTCGTTTAACAATAATCATGAAGAGATTAAAATGCGTACATAAGTTCGCGCATGTACATAAATAAGATAACAGGCTTGCTCTTAAGAAAAAATAAATAAATCCCCCTGATACTGGCGCTCTGAACACAGCCGAATGGTTTCTATGCTCGAGATCATAAGCTTGAACAAAGATTCCGCGAGAGTCTCTAGTATGCAATGCCTGCATCAAAGCACAAAATTTCAAACCGGAATCAGTTGCCATACAGTATTATACGTATCCGTGGGCTGCGGGATGGACAGACCTGATCTACGTTAAGCGATCTACCGCTTTTATTTCGCTTCCGAAGAACGAAGTGCTCAGGACTTTCATGCGCTGAAAAATATTTTGGAATCAGTTGAGGTTTGAACATGAGAACACCTTGGAACCAGATGGGAATGTCAACTTGATCGACAAAAAACTTTCTAAATAATTAAACAGGGAGCTATTATCTTCTGTATATGATATATAGCACATGCACACACACACACACACAAACACACACACACACAGACATGTGCAAACAAATTATTTTAATACCTACATAAGTGGATTATAATTTCGTATATTATCAGAGTACTCGAGGAGATCAAATTCAGAAACATTTTTAAAACAAAGGCAATTTGTTGAGAGCTGGAGGTAGAATGTACGTAATGCAGGTCATGCGCACATACAAAGCAAGAATGCTCAACAAGTTTCAAGGAATTTAATCTCATTACAGTGCAAAAAGACTTTGCAAGTTGTGTGAAAAAGCTCGATAATGAGTAAATTGCACACATTGTTACCATCGCAGCCACCGTCTGGTTCAAGTCTTCGAGAGAACTTGACACAATTTTATTTCTGCACACTGTACCTGCTGTCTCTCAAAATATAGCACAAGTAAACTCTCTCACGTGAGAGTATCGGCGTATAAAGAGATGCATTGTGGATTCGTTGGATTCTGCTTCCCTTTTTACCAAATCGCCTAACAAAATAGGCCCTATCGCTTTCCATACATATTGATAAATTCTCTTGGGCCAACTTAACGATAGTCACTGTTAATTTTTTTCAGATGTTTTGATCATAGCTTTGTGAATTTGTACCATCCATCCATAGTAATTCTGCCCGAGGGCAGGTCCTTCACTGCAATCATAACATTTTCATGCTATGCTTCTAGCTTTACTAGGGAATTGTAGGTGTGGTAGCTTCCCGTTGCTTTCCACACCGGTGAAAGATGATGATGGTAATGATAAGGATGATGATGATGATGATGACCATATGATTTCGGGGACCGTTTGTGCCTTAAAGGTTTCTTGACATTTGTCTTACAAGTGAGGAAAAACCCCGATAAAAACCATACCCAGAAAAACTGCCCCGACCGGGGATCGAACCCGGGCCCGTTGCGTGACAAGGTATCTGAATTTGGACAGAGTAATAGAAATTGACAGTTAGTCTTATGTCTATAATAGTTTAACCACGTTATAGACAATATTGATGTGTAATTTTTGAACGTATTGACAACAAATTTTAATTCAATTTTATTTTCATACAAGTAATTTTGATATGAAAATTTATCCAGCTGACACGGAAGAGCAAGATATGATAATGGAGTTTTCTACATTTTTAATACGTATATTATTAAACGTATAACGAGAAAAAGAAAAATACATACGATTCAAATAAGAACGAGAAATTTGTATAGTAATAAAATAAAATAAGTTAAAATATACCTTCTTAGGTAAAATCCGTCGTCCTCAACTTATAAAATATGCAATCTTTATGCCTGTAGGCCTTTCAGAACATCCGTTCCATCTTCAACAGGTCACGTTTCGCTAAGAAGGTATATTTTAACTTATTTTATTTTATGACTCTCCACCTCAACGGTTTTAACAATGAATTTATTTGTACTGATTTGTATAGTAAATTGATAGAATTCGGAATTCCTAAAAAGTTAGTTAGACTTAACTGAATATGCCTAGATGACGAATAGGACTAGTGGAAGTAATATTGACAATAACAATACGAAATAATTGTAATAATAATGTAATAAGAATAATAATAATGAGGAAGAAAGATTTTCAGATACTTTTGAAATTCACTATAGTTTGAAGGAAGTAAATGCCCATCTTCAATGCTATTCAATTATGTATTAGGATATGTAATTAAGTAAAAGCGGGATGAGCGAGCAACTTAATCGTCTTAATCAGCTGTTGCTATATGCTGATAGTACAGAATTATTAGGTGATAGAATATACTAAAAGCCAGAACATTCTATTGAATAAGAGAACATGGTCTAGAAGTAAATATCAACAAAATAATACACGATCAAACACAAAAATATAATATTAAATGTGAATGGACACATAATAACGACAAATAACGGACATGTTGAAATAAAGGAATCAAAATTCTTAGGAACGATAACTTCCAATAGGAATAAGGGGGATACATTATTCAAACATATGCCCAATTCAGGATGCAGGGTCTCTTATCATCCCTAATTCTCTCAAAATTAACAAAATAATAATGTATAAAACAACGATTCTTCTAGTTATAGGCCTATTGCTTGAATGCCTAACAAGGTCTCCTACTTTAAGATTGGAGAAAATATTACGAATATTTGAGAATCAATTGTTTAGGAAAATGTTTGTATCAAAGAAAGACAAATAGACATGTGAATGGAAGAAACTGTAGTGAGCTAGATATTTATGAGAAAACATATATAATAAAAAGGAAGACGAACATGTGGCGCGAATGAACAAAGATGGAAGACCAAGGAATTTTCTTGTAGGAAAAAATAGATAGCAAGTTCTAATAGATAACTCAAGAATGACATGGAAGAACAGTATTGGTCATTATTTGAGAGAAGTGAATTACACAGGAAACAAATGGAAAATATTAGCTTAGGAGGAAGGAATATCGAGAGCTTTTGTCCTCCTGGTTGAATAGTGCCAGTGAGTTAGTTATTTTATAAAGAGGTTTTCCAAAGTTATCTACACTCTCCTTCTTATTAATACCACCTCTTAGGAAGAATCATTGCATAGTTTAACGTTGAATTTGAGAATAATTTTTGGTAACATTAAGCGAACAAAGCAAAGAGATGGAGGAAGTGTCTAAGTGCCAAAGCAATGTGAGCAACATATAAATAGATTATTAAGAAACGAGGGTACTAAAACTTGTTTGACCAAAATAGATAAACAAGTTAAACTGCTTTTCACTACTGTTTCTGTTTCAAATAACATTCTGTCATATGGTGCGTTCAACATCGGAAATTTGTGGAGATAGAGACCAGACTTGAAACAGGTCTACAACAGATCAGATTTTTAGCTTAAGACAGATTTTAGAAATGAAAAGGGAATATAATGGTGCTGTACATCAACTATACGTAGACTTCAAAAAGGTATATGGTTCAATTAAGAGGGAGAAGTTATATAGTATCCCGCTAGAGTTCGGAATTCCTAAAAAGATACTTAGACTTATATGAATGTGTCTAAATGGCACAAAGAGTAAGGTAAGTGTAGGCAAACAGTTTTCGGATACTTTTGAAATACTATTTAATTTTGTACTAGAGCATGCCATCAAATCTTTAGAGGAAGAAGAAGGCCTAGAACTCAATGGTATTAATAAGCTGTTAGTTTATGCTGATGATGTAGTACTATTGGCCGATAGCGAGGAGATACTAAAGGCCAACACGCACACACTGTTAAGTAACACTAAGAAATTGGGACTGGAAGTAAATATCAATAAAACTAAATATATGGTCACAAACAGAAATACATTGCATAATGGAAATGGACAACTAATGGCAAATGAGGGAAATTTTCAGGAAGTGGCTGAATTCAAATACCTAGGAACAATAATCACAAACAGGAATGAGATGCGGAAAGAAATTAAACATAGGCTCAATTCAGGAAATGCGTGTTATTGTGCATTGCACAGATTCTTGACTTCCCAACTCCTTTCAAAAAAACGTTAAACTGAAAATATATAAAACTATTATTCTACCAGTTATATTATATGGGTGCGAAACATGTACTCTTACTTTAAGGGAGGAAAGGAGATTACGAATATTTGAGAATAACGTTCTTAGGAAAATTTTAGGACCAAATAGAGATAAGACAGGTGAACGGAGAAGACTGCATAACAGTGAATTACATGGTCTTTATAGGAAGCCAGATATAATGAGAACAGTTAAGTCTCGTAGACTGCGATGGGCAGGGCATGTGGCACGAATGGGGAATGAAAGACTTGCATGGAAGCTTCTTGTAGGAAAACCAGAGGGAAAACGCCCAGTTGTTAGACCAAGAATGAGATGGGATATTAATATTAAGTATGATTTGAGGGAAGTAGATTATACAGGGGATGATTGGAAAACATTGGCTCAGGATAGGGATATATGAAGAGCTTATGTCCACGCGGCCATGAACCTACGGGTTCGATAGTGCCAGTGAGTTAGTTGGTTAGTTAGAGACCAGACTTGTAACAGTGTGTATGAGTAAGTATTACTATATAATTCCTTTCTCGTGTTACGTCATGCTTCCTTGTTTAGGCAAACAGTCTCTGGAATTCCATGCTATCTTAATTCAAGGTCTGCCCGTCTCACAAAGAGTTCAACAATAATTAACGGAACTCTTTTTTTGAAATATGATTTTGAGTATTATTATTATTATTATTATTGTTATTATTATTATTATTATCATTTCATATTTTGTGTATACTCCTTGATTTTTAGATGTATTATGCGTACTTATCTCTGGAAATGCATGTTATTACACATTATAGGTACTCTTGTCATCCCAATGTCTCAGAAAAAATGCAAAACAAAAAATATATAAAATGGAGATTCTTCCACTTATATTACATACGGCCGCGGTGGACTAATGGTTATGCTCCTTGCCTCTGGTCCCGAGGGTCGCGGGTTCAATCCCGGCCGGGGTCGATGGATTTTTTAGGATGGAAAAATCCAAGGAGCAAGTCCTCCGGGAGGGACATTAAGCCGTGGGTCCCGAGTCTGAAGATTTTCAGGCTCGTAAAATATCATTAAGCCTGAAATAAAAGGCATCTAAGAAAAATTTACCGAATATTCCCGACCTAGTGCTACCTTGATTTCCTAGATGTCAGTATGAGGTGGAACGCTGACCAAGGACCACTCAAATGACATATATACGAAAACAAGTGTAACTAAATTATTATGGTTCAAATTCTTCCCTGTAGGGGGAGAGCGCCTCAATCTCTGTTAAGGGAAACATGGGCTTACAAGAAGAATATTACATACGGTGTCTTAATTTAAAGCAGGAGAAAAGAACACCAGTATTTGAAAATAATATGATTAGTCAAAATGTTTGGATATTTTTCAGATGAACATTTAGACGAGCTAAAATCTTTATGGAGATACAGATGTAGTAAGAGTAACAATGTGAAGAATATGTGGTATGAATGGGGAATGAAAAAGTGGCATAGAAAACATCTTGTAGGAATAATATAGGAAATACTCCTGTAGGCAGGCAATTAGTGAGGTGGGAGAAAACATTAACCGTAATATGAGGGGATTAATTAAAAATGGTTTGACTGAAAAAAATAGCTCAGGATAGGGAAGTATGGAGAGCTTATATCAGCGCAGCCATGAATTTGCGGATTCGTTAATACCTTCGAGTTAGTTATTATGAGTACTAAATTGTAAATTCAGTTAAAGCTTATTCATATTTGTAAGTTGTTAGTTGTCATTTAAGTCCCGTGCCGTAGCTCAACGGTTTAAGTAATCATATTTTGATGCAGAAGTACGGGTCGAGTCTCTATAGGGGACAAATTCTCATGGAAATTCGGCCAGTATTGGAACGATCCCATCCAGAACTGTGCGGAATTTCTGCAGCTAAATTAAGTAGGGGCTGTAGATTGAGAAACTGCTAAGGGATCAGTAATGTGACCATATGCCAACCCTGTACTGGCTGAAGGATTGTTCACTCCTATGACTTACACAAATTAATGTAACGCAAGCAGCCGCCTGATGGGCCGATGTGCTTTTCGGCCTGTCGAGCCATAATGAAAGGAAACTGTATTTTAATAAGCGCTCTTTAACAAATAAAATCACTGGCGTCCAAATTCATAGGCGTACTTTTTATAAACATTAGTGGTTCAAATTTGTATTTATGCTAGTACTTATTGTAACCACATATGCCTATATTTAAAAAAAATATATATATAGAAAAATAAATTACGCATCTCTCAAACTGTGACAGACCATTCGGAAGTCGCATAATACCATAGATCAACTGCAGTACATTTGTTTAAGAAAGTGGCTGAAACCATGAAATTGTCTGAAATATTATTACGTAAAAAGTTGATATAGAAATTACGTTTTTTTACGGTATAATTAAATAAACCTCTGGAACTATCGTCAGTGGAGCTTCATGGAAGTGATTATATAACTTTTCATTCCTTTCTATCCTGAGCTCCATATTTTTCAATCATTCCCTGTGTTGTCACTTCGCTCAAAAGCTTGGTTAATGTTTTCACCAACTCACAATTGGGCTCAATACTATTCGCTTTCCCTAGGTTTTCAAATAAGGTTCACAGGCCCTTCTTTCATTCCCCATGAGACATGTTCTACCCATCGCAATCTAAGTGACTTAAAAGTTATTTCTACATCAGGTTTTACATGGAACTCACTATTAGGTAGGCTATTTCCTCCATTCACCTGTCTGTTCATGAAGTTATAATTTAAATTTGACACGTGTTGCAAGCAGGAATACATCTTCGAAAAATAACAAACATTTAAATCCATGAGAATACGATATTTACTAACATACTGGGATGACAATTCTATCATTTAAGTACTACCTAGATTCATGTAATATGTTTAAAAGCAAATAAAGGTATTATGATTTTTTGTCTTGCAATAGTAAGCTCACAGGAGAGTCTACACCACACTAATCAATTTTATCATAACTCGATATACACATTAAACTAATGAATTATACCGCATGTTACCATTTTACTAATTAATTATATTAATTTGGTGCTTAATGCACGAAGCACATACATTAATTATTCCAAAATAGGTTGATGTATCTTGTTACAATACTAAACAATCTAAATTAATTTAAGAGACCAAACTTACTGAATTTATTCGTACATGATGATTACAAAAAAAATAAATGATTTCCCATCATTTTCCAATTTTTTCCATTCTATTATCTTAGTCTAACCTCTGATCTTATAGGTACTTTTTACATGCCACACGCCACTCGGGCCTTAAGTGGCACGACCTGTCAGGTGATGGAATTCAAACTATGGATCACACAGATACTTTTTATACTACAAAAATACATTTAGAGCTTCCTCGAATGAGTGATCAAGCTCATGTCAGGGCCTCCTCCGAGCATTATCTAATTTAACAAACTAATAATTGGATAGAGAAAACAAAGCGCTTTTTTATCAGATGGAATATCATTACAAAGGTGAGTGGTGTCCTTAAACATAAATGACACCTACTGATACTGCACAAAGATTCCACAATGGAGACTAACAGTATTGATAATTATGATTGTAATGTTCGTCCCAAAAATAACAATTAATATACAGCTTTTTAAGGTATAAATAAAGAAAAAGAAGAGTTCACAACGTAAAATCCAGTATTCTTTCTAGTTAGAGGACTACTTATTAAAACTCTATAACCAGTAAAATTTTCAGAATCAGCTTATATGAATAAATTAAGACTGATATTTTGTACGAGTTATTAAAAAGAAACTTTACATTTACGATATTTATTTTTATAATAATAACATAGGATATAATAACTAACTCAATGCCACTATCCAAAACAGAGGTTAATGAATGCACTAACATAAGCTCTCCATAAATCCCTATCCTGTGTAGCATTTTACAATCACTCCCGGTTTCATTCGCCACTCTCAAATCACTGTTAATATTATTTTCCCACTTAATTCTTGGACAAACTACTGGGTGCTTCCTCTTTGGTTTCCCCACAAGACATTTCAATACCTCTCTTTCATTGTCCATTCGTGCTATATATTCTCCAAATCACATTCTACGAGAATTAACGGTTATTATTACATCTGGTTTCCCTTAATGACCATATTAACCCGTCTGTTCGCCTCTCTTTGGTCCAAACACTTTTCTAATAATTTTATTCTCAAATATTCCTAATACTTTATTCTCCCTTAGAGTAAGATATCATGTTTACATGCATATAATATAAACGGTAGGATAACCGTTATATATATTTAGTCGCGTGGAAAGCGACGGAAGCTACCACACCTATAATTCCCTAGTAAAAGCAGCAAAGCATAGCATGAAAATGCAAGACCTGCCCTCTGGCAGAATTACTATGGATGGATGGATGGATGCATAGGCCTATATTTAGTCCTTGTAATGCATAACAGCATGTGTTTCAGTAGTTCAACCTACGTTTAATATTTTTTTCTGATGCTCTTTCTTGTTTGTAATTATTGTTCCTAGGTAATTGAGATCTGTGACCTCTTCAAGATTTTCTATATGTTTTGTTAACTGTCTATTTTCATTATATAATTAATTTGTACATGAAATAAAGTTAGTAACATTTCAGAGATTAAAGAGTTTTACGAATTCGTTAAGAACATATGAACTCATCCATAAAATTGCATTCATAAAAACTCACTTTTAATCTTTTTAAACGCAAATAACTAATGAGGTTATTAAGAATAGGCCCTACTTAGAGATAAAACACGAATGAAAGTAATATACTGTTTCAAGATATGTGCTAACAAAAATTAATAATAACACAGAGTCACAGTTATAAATGTGTAGTCAGTTACTGGATCATTCTTGTAACAACATAATTAATTTAATCACACTGGAAACTCACAAAAAACTATAATAATGCACACCAGTTAAAATGCATTTTATAAGGCGACAGAATTTATTTCAAGTTAGCCTTATATTGAAATTGATTATTTGAACTTAAATGTATATCTTGTAACGGGAACGTTTAAGGCGGTAGGTGCCTGGGCAGGGCAGGGACTATATGTATCTCAGGGTTGTGGATTTTCACCGTGGAATAAGGCGAGGAGCGAACTAAGGACACTGAGTACAATCAGGAGGCTTACCAAGACAACACTGATGTCGAATATATAATATTTATTAATCAACATGTAGCACAAGGCGATCCACTGTTACAGTTCCAATTCGAGAACATAGGATTTATTTGGATATATTCCGGTATATTTTACTTCGGAACAGTACAAGTGCGAATAGCGGTCGACACTGGACCAATTTTCTTATTATTAAAGCGAATCTATCGCGTTTTGAAACACTGATAATTACCAGTCTTCACCCGACCTAAAGTGTGATATAACACCAGCACACTGATGCTTTTAAAATGAACTTTTATACCTTGCCGTACTTTGCCTAACACATTTAGTGTGTATAATCGGTCACTTGCCTGCGACCGGCTAAATATACGAGTCCGCACTGCCGCGGAACTCAAACAATTAATCCTGCGCGGGAGTCTTATGTTAATTTTGTTCCTCACGGGAACCCTTCCCGGAGCAGACTACTTTCACGATATTCTGGATATATCCAACTCCATCTTACAAATACAATTTACAAAACCAATATTTTCATTGGCTGAACATATAATTAATATATATAAAAAACGCCTTACTCGCAGAATAATATTTACTTATGGACTCTGATTGGGCATTATGGTTCCCACTATAGTTAAACCAGAATCTCGGGACAATCATTGGACCATGTATTTCCAGGGTGTGTTTTTCACACGGCTGGTGAGGAGTTAGCTAATGACGCCGGATCGGTCATTATTTTATTGAAAACAGATGGACATAGTTTTTGGCTACTGTCGCCATCTCAACAGGCGGTCTAGTGGTCTTCGACACCGAAGACTGACCGTCTTTTATCTCTCTGGAAGGATGACTTCCAGAGCCAAACAAAACACACTTTATTTTAATTTTATGTAACAACTCCACACTTCAAATACCCGAATTGTATATTTATTATGTATTTCAATAAAGATAAGATATAAATAGGGACATAGAGCAGACCCGGGGATAAGGGCATTATGCCCGAGGTAACCCGTGGGGTGGTGGTGGGGCTCTAAATAAAAAAAATAAATAATGAATAGCCGGACAAGGGTCGTTTCGTCTCCAGCTGAGACCGTATTATTAGAGAAAGAATTAGTCCCGGCTGTAAAACAATTTAACTTACATGTGTCCATCTTCAGAGAAAACTTGAGATACAATGGACAGAAATGTCTTTTTATATACTCAAGCCTAACAGATTGAGTACAAGTTTCTCACGAAACCTTTTTTTGGAAAGTGTAACTACATATTTAATAATCGTGTTTAATAATAAAATTAATTAGTGCAGTTATTTCTGCTACAATCTGTATATTTTCTATTTACATTTTCGCTCGTTTATTTGCAAAAATTACTAGTAAGTTTGCCACGTTTAATACATTTGTTAGTAAATCTTTCCACCATTTTGTCAACATTAGAGTACATTGGGTAAAATTGAAACCTCCTAAGAATATAAAGAATAAGGTGATTTATGTATCGGCAACATTGTTTGTTTTAACCTAGCACTGAAATAAGTAGCCTTTTGTTTAGTTTCTGTCATAAGATTAGGTTTAGTGTTTGATGCAAAAGCAGAAGAAATTTCATATCTGATGAATATTGAACGTAATTCGTAGCCAGAAATTATTACTAATTTCTGATATCGTAGAAAAGTTATACAATTTCTAGACACTTTAATATTTGACTGATCTTCCATTCTGTTAAATAACATAAGTAAGATTAATTAAATGAGTGTTCGAATTATGAGATTGACAATGACATTTATATTGATTAGAATTAACCTGTTTTTTGTTACTTTATTGAAAGGTCGAATTGTAAATAAGGCTCAAGAAATAGAGTGGAAGAGCCAGATAACGTATGTGTCTCTACCGTGATATCTAGCAAAGACCGATGCCAAATACAAGATAGTTTAATTCCCCCGAGTGTATCATGTACTGTAATGTTCCGATTGTTGTCCATTTTATAAGATCACAATGTACTTAAATAAGACATAGTACGAAATAAAGTGGTTTGATGCAAGATTAGATTTGTTGTTGGACGGCGCTGGCTGTATGTTTAGTTTTATTCATAGGCTACACTAGTATTGGAGCCGACAGAAAATTCAAGATAAAAGTTTATTCATCATTAATATATGACACGTTAAATAACCGTATTACGAATAACGGTTCATGTGATTTTCAATGACTTTACTATCACATGTTCTGAAATTTACCCGAAATTATCCTACTAAAATGTATAACTTCCATGCAATAATGAGTGGTTAAGCAACACAGCTTCTCGTGGAGTCGTGAAAGCCATTCCCGAATACTTATATAAAACGACTTTTAATAAGTTATGACATTATACATATTGTTAGTTGCTAATTGTTAATCGGAATCGTATTTTAAACCGATTGTGACAGGATTATTGTATAACTTGACAATATATTTCGAAATACAGTTTATTTGCTTTTTAATATCTCCAGTATACTTTCTGGGCACACTTCGTCGGCTATAATACGTAAACAAAGTTTAGAAATTTCGTCACTTTTAAGTAGTCTGACATACGCTGTCTAGCAAATTGAAGTTACATTTTAAAGCTATGACGTACAGCTGAGTCGCTAATGTTATTGTCCTAATGATTTTATGGGAAGCGTAATTAAGGTTCAGTGTTATTTTTGTATTTTAAGTTTTTGAGCGCAAAATAATATTAATTTTCAAATTTTCGTATTTTTATGTGAACAGAAAACATTTCGATAGTCGTAATTTTCTTTTTGTTACACAAGTCATCAAATAACTAACATTTTCAATCATGTAGGTTCATAGCCACGCGGACACAAAAGCTCTTCATACATCCCTATCCTGAGCTAATATTTCCAATCATCCCTTGTATAATCTACTACCCTCGAATCATGTTTAACGTTATTATCCTACCTCATTATTGGCCTACCTACTGGCCGCTTTTCTTCAGGTTTTTAAACAAGAAATTTCCATGTCCCTCTTTCATTCATCATTCCTGCAACATGTCCTGCCTATAGCAGTCTACGAGACTTAACTCTCTTTATTTTATGTCTGATTTCCTATACAGATCGTGAAGCTCACTCTTATGCAAGTCCTCTCCATTTACCTGTGTGCTAATAACAAACTAACTCTCTGGCACTATCGAACCCGTAAGTTCATGGCCGCGCAGATATAGGCTCTCCATACGTCCCTAACTTGAACCAATGTTTTCCAATCATTCCCTTTATAATCTAATTACCTCAAATCATGGTTAATGTTTTTCTCTTATCCATTCTTGATCTACTATCTAACGTTTTCCCTCTGGTTTTCCTACAAGAAGCTTCCAAGCACGCCTTTCATTCCCCATTCGGGCCACATGTCCTGGCCATCGCAGTCCACGAGACTTAACTGTTCTTAATCTATCTGGCTTGCAATAAAGATCACGCAGCTCAATGCTATGTAGTCTTCTCTATTCACCTGTCCATCTCTCTTTAGTCCAAACATTATCCTAATAACTTTAGTCTCAAAAACTCGTAATCTCCTTTCCTCCCTTAAAGTAAGAGCATGCGTGTTAATATCTCAGAAAAATTATTTTCATATCCGAAGGGAAAATTTGATAGGGGTTGAGTGCTCATCATTATTTATATTATTAGGTTTCCACAAGAAGACAAATTTCAGGAAATGTTAAGGCCCAAACGGTCCCCAAGCATCATCTGGCCATCATAATCACCATTATCATATTCACCATGTTCAGTACGAATGTGCGTGTTAATTGTATATTTCGTCTTTCTATTGTGTTGTCTCGGAGGAGGCCGCGATATTGAGCTGATCAGTCATTCGGTGGGACCTTCTATATCCTTGTGTGGTCAAACATGTATGTGTGTGATCCATAGGTAAAATCTCCCTCCCGAAAGGTGTGCCAATATAAGGCCTGGGTGTTGTTTGCACATAAAATCATCTATAAGACAAGTGGTTAAACTACGTTAATGGAATCGAAGAGTTTGTTTGTATAGGTATTACGATTTATAAAGAGCTGCCATCTAGCACTGAAATAAGTAAAGTAAAAAATATTATTATTAATCACAGTTATGTAACATCATTAAGCAATCCTAACAATCATAAGTTGTATCTAGAATTAAAATATGCAATCTTTCATATATCCTGTAGGCTAATAAATAATAGTTAAAAAAACTAAAGCAACACGCTTTGTTAGAAATCGGAACTAAAGAAATTAAAAATAATTTTAATTTCCAACACGCTTGGGATAAAAATAATTTTACTATCAAAAGCGTGGGGTGCTCTATATCAATTAATATATTTGACAATAAACATATATTGTTAAAAGTAAAGTCTCTAAGAAGAAAATGTAAAAATTATAAAAAGCACCCAACGCTTTTGATGGTAAAATTACTTTCCCCAAGCTTGTTGGAAATAAAAATTATTTTTCATTTTTTTACTTCGGTTTTCTAATGAAGCGCGTTGCTTTAGTTTTTTAACACTATTATTTATTTTTTAGTTTTACATTTTACAGAATAAAATAATAATGTAAATATCTTTTAAATTCGATACTATTGTAGTATGAACTAAAAGTAAAACTCTTCTAAAAAATAACCTCCCAGCCGTATTTGAACCAGCGACCTATGAATTACTGAAATTACATACCACTAGAGTTCACCGCTCTACCAACTGAGCTCTTACAACGATCGACTAAAAAGTCGACAAGTCCGCAACATATTATACCAGTTTTCATTTTTTTGATTTTCTGATGATTCTGGCTAGGATTTTAGAAACTAAATATGAAATTATTGTATTGTCACGGATCCTTTACAAATATACAACGTTTCAAGTCGATCCAATGTTTCTAAGTGGGTCAAAATCGTGTTATAAAATTCTGTTACATAGATACAAAGACACTTTTTTTGTTTTCCGATGATTCTGGCTAGGATTTTAGTAAATAAAAATGAAATTATTGTATTGTAACGCGCCCTTTACACGTATACAAAGTGTCAAGTCGATCCAATGATTTAAGTGGGTGAAAATCGCGTTGAAAGATTGCGTTACATAGATAGATAGATAGATAGAGATAGATAGAGATAGATAGATAGATAGATATATAGATAGATAGATACAGATCATGCTAATATAACGCGTGTAAAAAGGGACTTGAATGTTAAACGTGAAATGCTAGCTACAGAATATTTCCTTTCTTATTCTCACTTGTACAACTGTCTCCTCTCGGAGTTACATAAAAAAACATAGCAAAAGAGTTCCTCTAATCTCCATTCATACCTTAAAGAAAATACGGCATCCGTGTGTACATATATCTATAAAAGAGGGTATTAATGAATTTATAGTATTATTAAGCAATAGTGAGGAGATTCTATGCGCCAGCATTCTCACTCTATTAAGTAAAACTAATAAACTGGGGCTGGAAGTAAACATAAATAAAACTAATTAGGTGTCACACATATTATATAATGGAAATGGCCATTTAATGAAAAAAGAGAGATATTGTAAATAAGTGACTAAATTCTAATACATGAATGATATTCAAAAAGAAATTAAACATATTCTCAAATCTGGAAATGCATGCTATTAAGCATTTGAGAGATTCGTGTTGTCCCAACTCTTTAAAAAACATATTAAACTAAATATACATATAAACAATGTTATTTTCCCAGTAATATCATATGGATGAGATACATGGACTCTTACATTAAGGGAGGAAAAAGTATTACGAGTATTTGAGAATAAAGTTCGTATGAACATTTTTGGACGTAAGAGAGATGGACAGATAGGCGAATGGAGAAGACTGCATAAAAAATGAAGTACATTTTCTTAATGGTAATACAGGCATGATAAGAACAGTTAAGTCTCGTAGACTGCTGTAGGCAGGACATGTGGCACGAATGGTGATTAAAAGAGTGTCATGGAAATTCTGTAGGAAAACGAGAGGGAAAGCGCCCAGTAGGCAGGCCAAGAATGAGGTGGGAGAATAACATTAAACTTGGTTTGATGGAAATAGGTTGTACATGGGATGATTAGAAAATAATAGCTCTGGATAGGGATGTATGGAGAACTTATGTCAGAGCTTCCATGAACCAATGGATTCGTTTGTGGCAGTGTGTTAGTTGGGTTATTAATAAACTTATATCTTACAGAGGCAGTAATAGGTCTAAATGGAAGAAGTGATCCAAACTATAATATATTATTTTTGAGGTTGAAAAAAATATAAACGAAAATGTTTTAATAATTTCCGAATGATATTTAACTAAGTCACTGGCACTATTGAACCCGGAGTTTCAGGGCCGAGTGGGATTAAGTTTTCCATATATTCCGATCCTGGAATTTTTCCAGTCATTCTTTGTATAATTCAGTTCTTTCATGTTATGGATAAGGGTATTGTCCCATTTCATTCTTGGTCCATATATTGGGCGGCTACCTTCTGGTTTTCCTACAAGAAATTTTTCATGACACTCTTTCAGTCCCCTTTCGTGTAATATGTCCGCTGTCTACCAGACTTAAATGCTCATTTTGCATGTGGTTCCCCATAAAGATCATATAGGTATCAGTTATGTTATTTTTCGTTCACCTGTGTGTTCGTCTCTCTTTAGCATGCGTTTTCAGAATTTCTTCCAGCACCTCAATCATTTTTGTATCTTTTTCGTAGGCTATTTAACTCATGACACAAATGGCAGTCAATGACCAATGGCATTTCAAAGAATTTTGATTTACAACCAATCACAGTCTTTTTTCACCTCGATTTTATCACTTTCATTTTATGAAGTGTCTCCCAGATCGTATATCCATCTATCCATAGTAATTCTGCCCGAAGGCAGATCTTTCACTGCAATCATAACATTTTCATGCTATGCTTTGCAGCTTTAATAGGGAATTGTAGGTGTGGTAGCTTCCAGTTGCTTTCCACACCGGTGAAGGATGATGATGATGATGATAAGGATGATGATGATGATGGCCATATAATTTCGGGGACCGTTTGGGCCTAAAGGTTTCCTGACATTTGTCTTACAGGTGAGGAAAAACCCCGATAAAAACCTCACCCAGAAAAACTGTCCCAACCGGGGATCGAACCCGAGCCCGCTGCATGACAAGGCAGCACGCTACCTCGAGACCACAGCGGTGGACAGATTGTATATATTGTGCACAAATGTAACCAAATTCTGCTTGCGAGATGTAATAGAAAAACATACGGAGCAATTGATTATACCACAAAAAGAACACTGTTTGCACTTACTTGAACGTATTATTTCCCAGGAATTAACGTTGCAGAAAAATGTAATTGACATATTTACATCATAGGACATCAGAAATTAATTAATAACCTGTGATGATGTATTTCATTTTTTCTCAACTAGGGTGAATTTTTACAATATTGCGATTCTATTTGGCAATAAATACAATCTGGTTGCAGTGATGAACATCAGAAATATAATGTTTCTCATTTGTTTTCAAACATCGCCGTTTAAATTAAATGTAGAAATGGCTTAAAATAACTATATTTAAATAATGATTTGTGAGTAAACAGCTTAAGTTTATTCGTTAAATAGTCCTCACAAATGCCACTCTTGATTTCCAAATTCTCTAGATAAATTCACCCCTCACTTCATGAGTCGTGAATTTATCGATAATTTGGAAATCGCTCGTGGCATTACTTATGATAATTGAATTCTGCCTTTTCATTTTTTATTTATTGTTAAGTGTTCACAGCAATTTAATAATGTACTTCTACATAGCCTATGGCCATATATTTAGTTTAGTTTATTTCTTCCTTCCCATGATACGTTGGTACAGAGCAACGGGATTTGCGCTGAGTTTTCATGAGGGAAGAACTTTTATCATTGAATTTCGACCAATAAGGAACTAGCTCCCACCTAGCGTCGTGATAAGTTTGGGTAGCTAAATTAAGTATTGGATCCAGGTTGAGAAAACTAGCTATAACAGCTGGGTGACTTGACATATCACCCATATCTGGCTGGTTGAATGCCTAACTCTGTGATAACTGGACAATGGAGAAAAAGTCATTCGGACATGATGTTAACTATAATCCTACTAGTTTGTCTCGTGGTAGGTTCGTTGTTTACGTAAGCACAGTGGGTACACTAGAGCCGGGGAAGTGTAAATTGACACACAGAATAAATATATAATATTGGTTGTAAGGTAAAGTGATGCCACTACAGACCTTAGGAGGCCCTTCGGGTAGTAGAAGGTTAAGGCTCCCACTTTTTTATAAACAATCGGCACTTGATGTCAGCCAGGTTGTCAGCCCTGCGAGACGGCTGTCTCTACCCCAGAACAAGCGTCCGGTACTCATTTCCGTCAGAGGCTGAATCGACTCCAGGGGCATAGTGCCACCAGAAGGTTTGGGTCAGTTTAAAATGTCTGACCCCATCGAGACTCGAACCCTCGACCAACCGGCTTGTAGCGTATTACCTTACACCGCGCCCCCGAATATTGGTTGTATGCAGATATAACTATTATGATTGTAAATATCATAACTACTTAAGTTGTTTTCGTTGTTTGCGTGGTGCTCTGCGGACGGTATTTGGATGCGTACAAACCTCATATCATAGTCTGTGTGTACAGTAGGCGTACTTGTAAAGTTTAAATATTATTTGATTATTTTTTTCCGCTGTCTAATAATAATACATGTGGATATATGGTCAACAGCCGGCTACAAGGCCATAGGCATTCTAGGTCAGCCGTGCGATGGAGTTTCTTTGGGGTTATTTACATCAAGTTCCAGTTTCTTAATGTCAATCATAAGTAATTTGTTGGCATTTGTTAGGACTATTTAACGAATACAATTAAGCTGTTTACTCACAAATCATTATTTAACTATAGTTATTTTAAAATATTTATATATTTAATTAAACGACGATGTTTGAAAACAAACGAGAAACGATTGGTACGCTTCATTTTCTTCTTTTGTTCGTCACTGCAACCTGATCATATTATTTATTGCCAAAGGATCGCAATGTTGTAACAATGCACCCTAGTGGAGAAATTTATAACCAACGTAATAAATATTAATTAATTTCTGAAGTCCTATGATGTAAATATGTCAATTATATTTTTCTGCAACGTCATTTCCTAGAAAATAATTTGTTTAAGAAAGTGCAAACAGTGGTTTCTTTTTTTTTTTAGTGGTAGAATCAATTGTTACAAAATGATTTTATATTATCTCTTTCTGTTGACATTCACGCACGAGATATACAATCTGGTAACCGTATTTCTTAGGGGGGTAGGTCACTGGAAAATAATGCTATGACCTATTCAGTATGTTAAGAAGGAGGTGCTTTCTTTATTATGATAAACTTTAGTTGGTAAATTCTAGGCGAAACACGACTGTGATTGGTCATTGACTCCCATTTTGGGCATGAGTTAAATAGTCAATATAATGTGTGTGTTAGTTTTTATTATTTCTTCATTATCACTTAATAACGCTACACTGTTACCATATTCAAATAGCTGATAAATACCATTGAGTTGTACGCACTCTTTACCCTTGATTGCATGCTTAAACACAAATATGAATATTAGAGTAACTGTGCACATACTTGCTTGAATCCAATGTGACTTTCAAAAATATCTCGAAACTGCCTACCCATCAATACGCTTCTTTTGTTCGAATAAACTTAAACTTAACTTTTTAGGGATTCCAAATTTATTAGGATACTGTATAACTTCTTCCTCTTAATTTTACTGTATGCTCTTTTAAAGTCTCCATTTAGTTGATGTACAGTACCATAGTATTCCTATTTTATTTCTTGAATCTGTCTTATTCTAAAAACTTGTATTTATTGTACACATATTTCTTCTATATTCACACTAATGATCAGGTGATTACATATTATGTCGTCAATATAGGGTGTAACCCTAGATACTAATACCGATGTTATGATTTTATACGAAATTGAAAATATTAAAATGCTCCTATATTTGTTCCAATATGTTTTTTTTATATATCAGTATGGTAATTTCAGTGTGAACTTATAAAAGTACATTTCTTGGTGTTTGGAGTTATACAGAGTGTTCTAAAATTCCCCTTACAAACTTCTAGGACTTGTAGAGGGGACTGAGTTGATAATATTTAGAATTGGAAACCATGTCCGAAAAATTACCGTTTCCGTGTTAGAGCCGTTTGAAAACAAGCATTGCCTGAACGTATGTCACGTGTCTCAACAAGTAATAGCTTCGCGATTCGTCCGCCTGCAGAGTTACATAATGAGGGGCGCTTACGTCGGGTCACGTGATGTTAATTGACGTTTATCCTACCTCTCGGAGCTAGTTCGAGCCTCATTCACGTGTCTTTCACTTTTAGAGCAACATGGTTGAGTTCGCGTTTGCTGAATACAATGACACGATCCTTCTATATGGCGCAGCTCTAGGTAATGGAAGAGCTGCTCGTCGCCATTTTCAAGATCATTTTCCACTACGTCCGACTCCATCGCAAACCCTTTTCGCCGTAATTACGCAATGGCTTCGAGAAAGAGGTACCTTCACCACCAGTGGAAATGACTGTGGTGCTGCAAGGAGACGCCGCACTCCCTAAACGGAAGAGGCCGTACTGCATCAAGTTGAAGGGAACCCATCAACGAGTACACGAGCAATTGTTCGTGTAATGGATGTTGCTCATAGCACCGTCTGGAATGTTATGCATGAACAACAACTACATGCATACCACCTCCTAAGGGTACATTCACTACTGCCAGCCGATTTTGCTCCACGCGTTGAGTTCTGTACGTGGTTTCTACACCGCTGCAATAACGAGCCCCTATTTCCGCGGCGCATTCTCTTCTCAGATAAATGTACATTTACTAGGGATTGTGTACTCAATTCACGAACCAGCCATGTCTGGGCAGACGAAAACACTCATGCCGCGTACGTCCAGGGATTCCAAAACAGATTTTCAATTAATGTGTGGACAAATATTCTGGATGGTCATGTGATTGGACCGTTCATGCTTCCATCCAGGCTAAGAGGTTCCATCTACTTGATCTTCCTACAACAAGTATTGGGTGTGTTGTTGGATACTGTGCCATTGAACGTCCGTCAAGATATGTGGTTTCAGCATGACAGCCAACCTCCTCACTTTTCACTTCATGTTCGGGAATATCTGGATAGACGATTCAAACAAAGATGGATAGGCCAAGGTGGTCCAATTGCAAGGCCTCCACGATCACCGGATTTGACTCCATTGGACGTTTCCCTCTAGGTTCGTATGGAGAGTTTGTTTTATGACACTCCTGTAGAGACAGAAGAAGATCTGGTGGCACGAGTTGTGGTCGCTGCAGGAGTGATTGCAGGTACACCAGGTGTGATAGAGCGCGTTTACCAAAATATCATTCGTAGGTACAATGTGTGCAATGAATATGCTGGTCTCCACATCGAACCGCAATTGTAGTGGATCTGAAGAAGATCTGGTGGCACGAGTTGTGGTCGCTGCAGGAGTGATTGCAGGTACACCAGGTGTGATAGAGCGCGTTTACCAAAATATCATTCGTAGGTACAATGTGTGCAATGAATATGCTGGTCTCCACATCGAACCGCAATTGTAGTGGATCTGAATGTTAACCATTATTTCAAAAGGTCAAAAACAGTTTAAGTTTAACTGTAAACTAAAGTGTTTATGAAAATTATTCCGTTTCCATTTTGTTTCTTTGGTTATTAATGAGTTGAATTGTAAAACATGTGATGTACCAAGTCACGCCTCATAATGAATAACTTGTAAAGTGGTCGCGTTAAAATCATGTTTTCAAACGGCTGTAGCTAGGAAACAGTAAATTTCCGGACATGGTTTCCAATTCTAAACAATATCAACTCAGTCCCTTCTGTAAGTCCTAGAAGTTTGTAAGGGGAATTTTAGAGCACCCGGTATTTTTGGAAATTCTTTCTGAAAATAGTCTGAAATATTTGTGTGGGATGGTGGTAACGATAGGATGGTTATAAAATGAAGCTTTTGGAATGATACGCTCTGATTGTTACAGACTGACTTTGTAAACAATTTGGTTGGCGTCATTTTCACAGCAGTAATCTAGGTTTATAACACAGAATTTAAAATCTGCAGCAAGTTTCGTACTGCATCTCGTGACTGTCATTTGTCAACTTACTAAAATTTTAAACACTTTCAACAGGATATTAGGTAAAACAACCAACACATTACTCAATTCTGTAATACATTACTTACATAAGGAGTGAAACGAGAATAACAATAACATTTCACATATCTATTTATTATATAGATACTTAGAGAAAAAGAAGATAAAGGATTATTCGAACATGGCTTCAAAAATTATTTCTTTCTACGTTATATTATTGACAGATGTTAACGATGGACTGGAATACAGTCAAATTGCACGTATTTATAAGATGCGTTTCATATATAGGCCTATGTATATATATATATATATATATATATATATATATATATATATATATATAGATGTTATAATTGAATGTTTAACATTGAGCAATGCAAGCTTAATATGGTATGATAAGAAAAATAAATGCCTCGGTCTTAAGACCGAGTTCTCGCGACATCTAGTAATAATAGTAAAGTGATCCCACAACAGGCCCGGAGGCCCTTGGGTAGTAGTAGGAGGTTAAGGCTCCCACTTTTTCTAGACAATCGGCACTTTATGTCAGCCAGGTTATCAGCCCTGCGTGACGGCCGCCTTTACCCCCAGAACAAGCGTCTGGTACTTATTTCCGTTAGAGGCTGTGTCGACCCTAGGGTCATAGTGCCGCCAGAGGGTTTGGGTCAGTTTAAAAATCCTGACCCCAACGGGACTTGAACCCTCGACCCTCCGGCTTGTAGCTCAGTGCCTTAACCACTACGCTACGGCGTGCCCCCCCATCTAGTAATAATGGAGAATATAATACATATATAAGAAAAATAAGTGTTTGAATTGGATTCGCCTGGTGGTGTAACGGATAACACACTGAGGTTCAGACTCAGAATTCCGGGTTCGAATCCCGTTCAGGCATTTATTTTTCTTATCATACCATATATATATATATATATTCAATGTTCGTAAATTGGAGGATAATACTTCTTATTTCAGCTGGCTGTCTTAGCTCCGTCTGATCGTAGAAAAATCAATTATATTATTCAGCTATTCAAAATTATACGTATCTACATTGAGCTACTCGTCCTCTTGCTTCCATCTCCTGTCTTCCGATCACAATTTGTGTACACAATATCACCAGAACATTCTATTTTACATCACATAATGCAGAACCTCCTATTATTCTATTTTATATATCGTATCTACTACTAGACTGTTGAACTCTGACTATTAACTTCCTTTAAGCGAAATTTAAAACTGCCTTTAGTAAATGATATTTCTACGGATTAATTAATGATTTCTGATTTTTCGCTTCTCTATTAATATGACATTAGTAGTGTTAATTTTAGTTTAATTTGTGTAAATATTTACTTATAACTGATTAGTATATTAGCTCCATAAATGTTCCTATAATATAGGTAATAAGATTAAAAATATTATTAAGGTTCCAGTTGATGATCTTATGTATTTAATATTTTTCACTCATTGAGTGAAAGAATGCTATGGGCTTAACACTGCCAGTTTAAATATCCAATATGTCCCAAGCCAGGTTAGAAAAGGGTGATGGGGAGGAGTAACAACTCATTAAAAAACCAGGATTTAGTACGCCCGGCTGATAGTACCCTGTGAGAGCCCCTTATCTAGGGTACAGATACTGCTGCCTTGCAGTTCGTCATTGGTTTGACAAAGGCTAGAGGAAGAAAACCTTGACCAAAAATTACCTGGTCCTCCAGGTTGGGCTTGATGCATCAGTCCAGTTCCCTTTTCGTCACAAAAAAACATAACAATGATAAAAGCCTAAAGATTTAAAGACATGGAGTTTATGTTCAGAAAATTATTGGACGAATACGATAACTGGGGTTTGAAAATAAATTTAGAAAAAAACATTTCATATGGGATGTAGAGCCGAAACCGATGATTTGATATTAGAAGATGAAAAGGGGATGTGAAGAATTTGAGTATCTGGGAGTAAAAATAGATAAAGAGGATAAACAAGAAAGTGATATTAAGAACAGAATAAATAAAGGTAGAGCAATAACAGCAATGATGAATGGAGTATTATGGAACAGACATATAACCAGGAAAAATAAGTTACAAATATATAATTCAATAGTGAGAAGTACTGTCACATATGGAGCTGAAGTTTGGAAATTCAACAAAAACTTAGATCAAAAACTTATGTCGATGGAAATGGATTTCTTGAGGAGAGCAGCAAGATGTTCAAAATTAGACAAAATAAGAAATACTGTCATAAGAGAAAAAATGAATATTAGTTATTCAATAGTAGATTATATACGGTATAAGCAATTAAATTGGTATGGGCACGTACGACGAATGCAAGAAGAAAGATTACCCAGGAAAACATTGGAATGGTGTCCACCTGGAAGAAGGAGGAGAGGAAGACCTCGAAACTCGTGGATGCAGGAAATAAGAACTGGAATGAGAGCAAGAGGACTGGAGGACATGGATTGGATGGATAGAGACGAGTGGAGAAGAAAAATAAAACTTTAGGCACAGAAAGATGTGTAAACATAAAAATTTTGTATATAAATAAATAAATAATTATTTTTCTTATTAATAATATTGTTAATGTTAATAGTAGGAATATAATAATTCGAAAATAAGGAACATATGCTTGTTGGCATGTACTTGTTTCACTTTTTCATGTGAGAAACCTATACCTTAAACATAATGAAAATATTATTTATCTACCAGAAGATTTTATAACTTACTATAGCTTAGAGGATGTTTGATAACTTCCTCTCTATTATTTTGCTTCCCAATTAATCTATTTTTTTACATCATCCTTGATGTATAACTTATACCTACACGTTGAACTGAACATTCTGTACGGATTCATTTTAAGCCGTAGGCAGACTCTGAGATTTGCATTTGACAATAACATACTGACAGCCTTCTTTTTATCTTTGATTAGCCGAATGCTAATACAACCGAAGGCAGCACATGACAAGAGACGTAAACCACAGTTCATGGTTAGATACTAAAAATCCACCAGACCCAGGGAATCGAGTCCCAGCCGTCATAGTGTATGGAAGTGCCTGGTACCTTAAAGTTTTCCCACTATTTGCGATATAGCCAGAATACAATAAACGGCTCTGTCAGTCAAGATTAATACATTTTACATGGCAATTTTTCTATCCAAATATCATATATTGCAAAGAGTTTTATAATTCTTGCAGCTGTATTATAGATCATGATTCCCCATTTCTTGCATTAGTATATAGTGTTATCTCAGGTGAGCTAGTCATGTGGATAAATTCTAGATACTATCCCGCACACACCATACATATCTGTGGTTATCAGAATGTTAGAGCCACCGCTAAATAAAAAAACGGACATCATAAAGCAAAGAGCACAAACACATACTTAGAATGATTGGTAATGGTCCTTACATCTTGTTAACCACAGATGTAACGAAGTATTACGAGTTTACTCGTATCACGAATTTACCTGAGTTTATTCTAGTGCAAAATATTATGCGTGTATTAAATATTCAACTTGGGGAGAAATTTTAAAGTTGTCAAAACTGAACTTAACTCTTTTCATTCTCTGAACACTTTACGTATGTGCGTATATATATATATATATATATATATATATATATATATATATATATATATATATATTTAGTCCATCTATGACATTCTCTTCAGAGGCAAGTCAAGTACGTTCGACAACAGCTTTCGTCGTTCTCGATGGGTTCACTGCAATCCAACGCCATATGTATGTACGTGTGAACGTGTGTACGTGTGTACGTGTGTACGTGTGTACGTGTGTACGTGTGTACGTGTGTACGTGTGTACGTGTGAACGTGTGAACGTGTGAACGTGTGAACGTGTGAACGTGTGTACGTGTGTACGTGTGTACGTGTGTACGTGTGTACGTGTGTACGTGTGTACGTGTGTACGTGTGTACGTGTGTACGTGTGTACGTGTGTACGTGTGTACGTGTGTACGTGTGAACGTGTGAACGTGTGAACGTGTGAACGTGTGAACGTGTGTACGTGTGTACGTGTGTACGTGTGTACGTGTGTACGTGTGTACGTGTGTACGTATGTACGTATGTATATATGTATGTATGTATGCATGTATGTAGTATTTATGTATGTATGTATGTAAGTAAGTGGGTATGTATGTATGTATGTATGTATGTGGGTATGTATGTACGTAGGTATGTATATACGTATGTATGTAGTATGTATATATGTATGTATGTATGTATGTTAGTAGTTCAATACGATATATTGATTTGCTTGATAAAAGTTTTGTAATATTTTTGAGGAGGTGTAGTCTGTATACCAATTAAAAAATCTAAAACTTGAATATTAATATTGAACATAATATATATTTTGCTATATCATATTTACCTCTATTAATCTATCTTATGGACTTGACTTTGATCCACTTCTGCAGAAAAGAGGTGGAATAGATATCAAACAGGAAAATAGGATGGCGTATTATAGATAGTACACATGGTGCATAGATACATATTCTCAGAGGCGCACAACGGACGAGATGGGATCGCATGTCCGGGCTTCAACTCAATGGCGCCATAAAAAAGGGTGAAAGAATGTCGGCTAAAAACATTTATTTAAATACGCGAGACGCCATGTTCTAAAGGTTCTTATCAAACAGCCGCGCCGCGTTTCAAAAACACTGATAGCCGCTAAGCATTTTTGTATTTCGTTGTATTCATGTTGCTTATGTCAGATATCATCCGACGGATGTTACATATGCAAACATATATTTCATTATTCCTCCGCCTTTCTCTAACCTCAATCACAGAATACCTTTGTCACATTCAACTTACACCTACATACAGGGTGTACCTAAATTTACATTACTCACTTAGAATCCTTTAAAGAAGAAGGTTAAGTTTTAAGCAAGAACTCATGTTCGGAAATAGCTTAATCATGAAAACACTTTCAAATTTTGGTAATATACCTGAATTGGAATCCTCTCTTAGAAATTGAATTTTAGTAACTAACAAAAACTCTTTCTAACCTTCAAATATTCAACCTATTGGAATTACTCACCTCGCATTAGGTTGGCAGCGCAAAATGTAATAGATGAAAGTCGAGAAGAATCGCAATTGTTCTTAAGCTGTAGTCCGTTCTGACATTGAATCACAGTATTGGATCCGGCAGATTGACAGAAGAACTACGCATTCTCTTACTCCTCTATTTCAAAATTATTCAAACCTCTAACCCTAAATATCTATCAGTTTGCTTCCATCTTTTATCCTCCAATCTAACGTCTACATTGATCATAGGTCAATGGAATATTAGATATAACGTATCACCGAACATGTCATTATTTTTTCTATTACTATCCCACTCTTGCCTTACTGAAATTAACTACCAGTGGAAATCAGGAGCTGCCGGATATTATCATCTTTCAAGCAAAAATTGACATATCTTCTAAAAGCTCTATGTTAGTTCTAATTAAGTTTTTTATTATTTGATTGGCATAGGTTATTTTACAATTTATAATTTATTTTACATGCATTTATGATTGCTGAAGTATTTAAATCTATTGATTTATTTTTGAGTAACTTTCGTATTAATAATATTTAGTATTATCTGTCTGTATAGAGAGTAGTAATGTTAGATATGGAACCAAGTGCATTAGATGTTGAAATGACAATAGAAACATTGAAGACGTGTAAAGCATCAGGCTCATATGGTATCATAGTAGAATTGATAAAATCAGGGAAGAAAAAGTGAATGGTGAAGATATATCGGTTGCATATTACGATTTAGGAAAAAAGAGTCTCTTCCAAATGAATTCAAAAAATCGATTATCGTACAACTATATAAGAAAAAGGAGATAAAACTGATTTCAACAACCACAGGGGCATCTCATTACTTTCAACTTTGTACAAATTTCTAATAAATACATTAGTAAGCAGACTTACTACCTATACTGACAGCATAATAGATCATCAATGTGGATTTACGAGAAATAGCTATACAACAGATCAGATTTTTAGTATAAGACAGATTTTAGAATAGGAATGAAATGCCAGTGTGCATCAACTAAATATAGACATAAAGACTTAAAAAAGGCATACGATTCAATTAAGATGGAGACGTTATACACTTCTCAAAAAATTAGAGGAACACATGTTTAAACCAAAACACGAGAATGAATATTGAAACAATTTAATGCTTGACCTTTTTTAATTATAAATTGAAGATGTATGTAAAATTAGAACAGACATTCAAACAATATTTTCTTGTACAGTATTAGCAACACGAACTAGTTATCATTTGTAACAGAAAACAAAGTGGACAATTCAGATTTACAATTTTTGGAATCAATGTTTCCATGGTTATTTCAACACTCTGTACTTAGTGTGTCCTCCGTGAGCCTGAATGGTCGCATTACACCTACGAGACATGCTTCGCAGAAGCCTTTTTACAGAAACTTGTGAGATTCTCTCCCATTCCTCGGTGAGTGTATGCGAAAGTTCTTCAAAGTTCTGAGGTACAGCAGGACGCTTACGAACACGTTTTTCCAACTTATCCTACATATGCTCGATCGGATTAAGGTCCGGACTGTATGCAGGCCAGTCCATCATCCGAATTTGGCATTCTTGCAGGACATCCCTGGTAGCGTGTTGTATGACATCTAGCATTATCTTACATTAGAAAGAAAATTAGGGTCCATACCGTAAGCAAAGGTTGCAACATGTTGGAGGATAATGTCATTAACTTAAATATCAGCATTCCATGCGCTGTGGGATCACGGCAAGCTGTCCGAGACTCAATAGCAATCCCAGCCCAAACCATAACCGAACCACCTCCAAATCTGTAACGTTCAATAATTCTGGCTTGATCAAAACGTTCACCAGGACGTCTCCATACACGTGTACGACCATCAGAACCTGTTAGACGAAATCTTGATTGGTCCGTGAATAAAACACCCTTCCATTGGCGGAGCTGAGAGTTGACAAAATTCTGAGCAAATCGCAGGTGGGCTGATGTGTTAAACGAGGGGCTTTAAAGGGGATTTTAGACCTCAACCCAACCTTGCATTTCTTAGTCTATTTCATACAGCCCGATCAGAAATTACCGATCCAGTTGTTTTGCGTAAATTATTTTGTAGATCTCTGGTTAGATTTTCTTCTGCGCAAAGCTGATGAGACAAGAAATCTATCCTGTACGTCTGTAGTTTTCTTCTTACGACCTTGCCCGGGTCTCCACTAGTATCCATGTGTCTCCGTATATCGCCTATGGAAGACGGAAGGGCTGACATCAAGAATCCTAGAGGCATAGCGAATGGAACGACCATCTTCAAACAATGCAACTGCTCGAGCAACTGATGCTTCATTCAGATGTCTCATTGCTCTGTATTAGCTTCAGAGAACACAAAAAGAACAATTCCCTACTACAGATTATTCTTCTGGTCTGTTTAAAAAATAAATCAATACTAACTCACTTTGGTTTCAGCAACTCTTGAAATTTCACTAACATATTCAGAGAAAAATTAATAAAACCCAGAAGATCTTGAATCTGATTTTAAACAATACTTGAACTGAAAACATCTGTCTATTAAAAATTAAATTGTTACAATATTTATTTTGTGGCTTTGGTTAAACATGTGTTCCTCTAAATTTTTTGAGTAGCGTGTAATAATTTGCTGAATTTCGGATTTCCTTAAAAGTTAGAGTTATTCGGATGTGCCTAAATGACACAAAGAATGAGGTGCGTGTAGGGAATTGAAATTCACGATGGGCAGACCAAGAATGAGGTGGGATAATCATATTAACCTTGATTAGAAGGAGGTACATTATATAGGAAGGATTAGAAGCTCAGGATAGGGATGTATAGAGAGCTGGTATTGGCTATGCGATAGACCTTTCAGTTCGATAATATCAGTCAGATACTTTTAATTATTTATTAAAAACATACCCAACGTCAGACGAATTGGAACATATGGAGAGCATTCATAGACGATCTATCATCATCATCATCACCGACTTCTATCACTAGATGCAATGATCTCATGTCTGAATGATTTCTTGCAATTTTGAAAGGTCTTCCAATTGATCCTTTTCTCATAGATCAATATTTAAAAAGATCGATTTTAACATTTAATGTCAGGAATTCTTTCGGCATGTTTCCTCCAATTCAATCTATATTCTAAGAGTAATTTAGTCTCAGTAATAACTCATAGTTATTTCAAGATATCAGAATTTAGATTATCGCAATTACTGTATCGCGCTGTTTTCTCAATTTCATTTCATTCTCTGTAAATCGCTTTGTTTTTGTAAAAGATGCAGAACAATTTTTGTAATTTTTTTGATTTTTATATCCACTATATATGCTTATTGTTTTTGTAAGGTATGATAATATAAACACTAAATGAACATAAATGTTCTAATCATTTTATTAATTGCACGCATTTTTCTACCCTATGGTTATTCTCTTTAAGTGTCAAGCTTAAGATCTATGGATAGAGATAATCGTACCGAGATCTAAATTAAAAAACAATGAATTGAACGTTGGAAATCAACTTGTAAATTACCTCAACATAATCTGATCAAATGTGTACGACCCATAAGTTGATGACTACTTGATTATTATTTATTTCGATGTTTATTTCGCCAAATATTTATTACAGAAGTCATTTATATTATAGAAATAGTGAAGAAGGAGCAAATCATAAGATTATAAAAAAATATGGAAATGGGTTCCGATTTTGGACACTTATTTTATTGTCTATGCAGATAAAATTGGATTTCAGTAATTTAATGAATGTTAATTGGCAAATTAATCGCTCAACTTAAGCATCAACGTAACTATTTCATGTACAGAATTTGACAGTTTACATCCTAAACGCCAGTGAAGATGGGGAACAGAAGCTACAATCAATTAGTCGCCATGCTCGTGATTGTCAACTTATTGCTTGCATTAGAAGATAATTACATGACCGATTGCCTCCTTATTAACAGAATTACTATCAATTAATCGATCCAGTAGTTAACCAAATAACCGTACGTTAGCGTCTCCAGCAACAAATTAATTGAAATTATTGTCAGTCTAAGTGTTGTATTACATTTCGGTTATACGAGAATTAGTGTTCATATTCGTATGTAATAAGCAATGTAGAATTAGAATAGGGCACATTCATTATGTGAAGAATTTTTCTCTGATACATTTATTCCCTCTTTAGTTGGAATAACACTTTCCATGGACTGTCCGTCACGGTGGGATAGAGGTTCTCAGGCTCGCATCTAGTTCCGATGACCTCTCAACGTTCGTGGGTTCCAAAAAAAAAACCGATAGTAGGTCAGTGATTTTTTTCAAAGCCATCAAACTCTTTGAAAGGGAAGTAAATGTACTGGATCCCCCGTATCGTAGATTTACAGCCATATAAAAAGAACTTCAAGTCTGATATAAAAATCGTCTGGGCGAAATTTTCTGTCCTTTTACACCCAGCATTGAATTGTGACGCTACGGTCCTGAGATAATAAATAGTATATTTTAATATAATACCACCGCCGTCACCACCACCAATAATAATACTTAATATACCTCAACATAGGACAATCACAGCACTCCAATGTCCATATACCCTCCCCCAATTCCCGCAACTGGAATTGCCTAACCCAAGAAATAAGGGGCTGGCCGACATTGGCATCTTTTAAAAGAAATCTTAAGTTATATATGCTCTAAACTCGACTTCATTATTATCCAGGGTAAGATATATGTATTAATTGGCGTTTCCCGTATAATGTACCATATTTATATTATTTATTATTATTATTATTATTATTATTATTATTATTATTATGTAGGATTATCGTATCATTATGGTTATTACCCCCGATAAAATGTTGTTTGTACATGACATTTACATTGCTACATTTATTGTATCTTTAACTGTTTTATAATTAGTATAGTGTATAGCCTATCTATATTTGTCGAATATTTATTTGTATTTGTGCTGGTTGAGTGGAAGAGAGGGCCTTATGGCCTTAACTCTGCCAGAATAAATAAAGTATTATTATTATTATTATTATTATTATAATTATTATAATACTGCAGTGGCTTTTGAAAATTCTCACCTGTGAAGAAAAAGTCATGAACATTAAATGACACATTAGAAACGTATTCAGGGGTTCAGAGGGCGGGTTTTTGCTTGTATTTCCATTAGCAATATATCCGGTTTCGCCGCCCATTACAAGAAAACATAAATATATCTCAGACCTAATGGGTCGAATTTAAAATCATCTTACTTCCTCCGGGAATCAAACCCGTAGTGTCCCAGCGTAAGAGAGACACACTAATCGTCATGTTAATTAGCAATCAACAATAAGAATTAGTGTGGTATTTTTTTAATATGTAATGGGAGATTTTGTCTGGTAAATATATTTTACATATTTTCTTCTTCTAGATTTTACAGATATTAGGCTTGCCGATAGGTTATTGTTTTTCACATGATTTCACAACCGAACGCGACATGGACATTATTTCCATACTGCAGTATGTTATTAGCCTCTGTTCCTATATTACTCTCAAGTGGTTGAGATCTGGAAATTTTGGCTTGTTAGTCTATACCCAAATGATAGGGCCAGCACAGTTATGATGATAATGAAAATTAATAATAATAATAGGTCTAATAATAATAATAATAATAATAATAAAAATAATAATATTTTTTTGTTTATATACAGATTTTTAATGTTTACACATCTTTCAGTGCCTAAAGTTTTACATTCCTTCTCCACTAGTCTCTATCCATCCACTCCATGCCCTCCAGTCCTCTTGTTCTCAATCCAGTTCTTATTTCTTGCATCCACGAGTTTCGAGGTCTTCCTTTCCTTCTTATTCCAGGTGGAGATCATTCCAATGTTTTTCTGGGTAACCTTATTCTTGCATTTGTCGTACGTGCCAATACCAATTTAATTGCTTATAACTTATAATTATAATCTATAATTGAATATCTAATGTTCATTTTTTCTCGTATGACAGTACTTCTTATTTTTTTCTAAATTCTAATATCTTGCTCCTCTCATCAATAATCCATTTCCATCGGTATAAGTTAAAAGTTAATAATAATAATAATAATAATAATAATAATAATAATAATGCAAATTATAATATAACTACATGAAAATTACATGTATGTGTTAACACAGGATTTTATCAAACAGAAAATATTATCCTAACATAATTTTCAGTTTCTCGAACTGCACATTATTTATCTCTCACTCCTTTCCATCTATATTCTGGTTCTTATAGACCTATCAAACTGAATACAGAAGGTTTTTGCAGTTCGGATTTTTATTGGATTAAATTTAATTTCAATGAGGTTTAAGATTTCAATAAATTTTGAAACTTTTGTACTATATAGTGTTAAGTAATTTATACAGAGTGTTAATGAATAACACCGAGAAACTTTCAGGTATTGTAGACGAGTCTTAGATAAACAATTTGAGATATGCAATTTGTAGTCTATAAGATCAAATTTTCACATTATAATGTAAAATGTGTTAGGAGCCAATATGCCACTGACAATATTTAGAAGATTTCCTTCATAAGCTGTTACTTAGTGCAGCCTTCTTTTGCGAGTTGACTTCCTGCGACTATTTAGCTCAGTGGTAACTTGCCAGGCATGAAATATCGTCCGTTCGGAAAGTGAGATTCAAGGTTCAGACATGCTTATCTTTTATATTTACTTTTTTATGTTCTCCTTTCTTGTGTAATATGTTTGCAAATGTTGTACAAAATACTGCAGAATTAATTTTAGAATGATGCACGAAAATATTAAACAACAATATTCTATACTAGCGTAAAGAAGGAATAATGTAGGCCTATAGCACACTAGAAACTACAGTAAGTATACGTAACTGAAAATTACATGGTTCAGACGGACGAAATAATATGGTTATTTATGCGTTAGCGTAACCATTACTTCAGGTTAAAATAATACTGTATGAATGAAGCACCAAGTCTTATGAAGTGAAACTTAGTATAAACATGAAGGGAAGGCATAACAAAATGAAACAATAATTAAATTAAGACCCACTAATGTTTGACTTGACAGAGGAAGAATAATAAAAAAAAGTAAAGTAAAGTGATCCACAACAGGCCCGGAGGCCCTTTTGGGGCAGTAGGAGGTTAAGGCTCCCAATTTTTCTTGACAATCGGCACTTGGTGTCAGCCCGGTTGTCAGCCCTGCGTGACGGCCGCCTTTACCCCAGAAAAAGCGTCTGGTACTCATTTCCCGTTAGAGGCTGAGTCGACCCCAGGGCCGTAGTGCCGCCAGAGGGTTTGGGTCAGTTTTAATAATCCTGACCCCAACGGGACTTGAACCCTCGACCCTCCGGCTTGTAGCTCAGTACCTTAACCACTACGCTACGGCGTGCCCCCGGAAGAATAATAAAGGAAATCGAATTCGTTATTCATACTTCATTTACAGTAAATATGTTGAAATTCAATAATAATAATAATAATAATAATAATAATAATAATAATAATAATAATAATAATAATAATAATAATAAATGAAAACCAACTTGTTTTATTACATTAGAGTACACTTAGTAAAGGAGGCATGATTTAAAAATACAGAAAGATACCAATATATTTTAGGTCATGTCTGCTCCAAAAATATATCATATCAGTAGCTCCGGGGGGAAAGGGCGAATCTGATAACTGTACTTTACTCACATTCGCTCTTCCTCCCCCGAGCTCCTGATGTGTATTGTTCAAAATGTTGCCCTTGATAGAGTAAGCACAAATTGCATCTGCGCAGAAATGATGCTCGCACTCCTTCGAAGATTCCTGGAGTATTTCTGATTTCGTCACAGGCAGCCAAATTTCTCGCCAGTAACTCCTCATCTGAGTCGACTTGAGCCTGGTACACGAGACTCTTAAGTTGTCCCCATTGGGAGAAATCTGGATGAGTGAGATCAGGTGAACGTGGAGGCCACGCTAAAGGACCGCAGCGACCAATCCAACGTCCAGGGAAGAGATGGTTACTTACATTCATGTCACTGTCGTGCTGGATCCACGTCTGACGTCGGATATCAAGATGGACCCTATCCAGGAATGCAGGAAGCACGTGTATAAAAAACTGCTTATACACATGACCATTTAACCGTGGGGGCAGAAGATAGGGAGCAAAGACGTAATTGGAAATTGTACCCGCCCATATGTTAATGGCGAACCTGTGTTGATAACCTCTCTCTACAATGGGAAACGGATGTTCATGTGTTCCAAATATCTGCTATTCCTCTGGTTTAGTAGAACCCCTTTCCTATTAAAAGACAAGGCCCTCGTCGGTGAAAAACAACTTTGAAAAGAAATCAGCTGTTCACAAAGCCAGTCCGCTCAGGGAGACGCCGCCTAACAAAACTTCACGCTAGTAGTCCGAATTTCTGATGGTGTCAAAGCACTTTACATTTAAAATTTGGAGGGGGGGTTTTTGCCTTTCTTTTGCACGACCTAACCACAACGCGGACGTGGTTTGTACCCATGGCACGTGCAATTGCTCGTGTATTGGTAGAAGTATCTCACTCGAGTCCTGTTGAGCACCTCTTCTTCTAAAATCCAGGGTATGACGAGTTCGTCTTGCGGACGGTATTCCGGGTTTATTGCCACCACCGGGGTTCCAATTTTCCCATAGCCACCGGTGGATGGTTTGGAAAGATGAATGATGACTGGATTGGTTTGTTCCGCGCGTAGGTTTAAAATTGTGCATCTACATGCACATTTCCACTCTTGCCTTCCCATAAACATAATGCATATCTGCTAATTCATTGAATGCATAACCATTAGCCAATAACATTCACGTCAATGTAAAGATCAAAAGAAAAACAATAGTGAAACAGACAGGTCTCATTCGTTAGATACCAAAAAACAGCAGGGCACGCGCATTAACAGGTGGTATTAACCCGACTAAATGCACATTAATTTAAAAATAATTTTTACCTTTCAGTTCATGTAATTAAATCAACGCAATTAGTTTAAATTCAAATAATAGTTTATGCTTGAAATAGAATGTCCAAAAAGTCAAGTAAATAAGTTCTACGCAATAGTCCTCCTCTGAAATAAAATAAGGAAATGGAAATAAAAATACAAAAACGAAAAAAAAAAGTTTTCGAACCCAGCATTACAACATTCAGTGTTAAACATGCTACCAACAGAGCTATTACTGCGAAAGAGATCTGAACTACCAGGCATCTAATACGTATGATTGCGTGACAGGGCACGGATTACAGACTGCCAGGACGCGCACTGGCTCTTGCCGAAAGACGAAATGTACATAAAAATACGGCTCAAAATCTTGAAAATGATGCTATACTTGCAATTAAAACTAGGGTTATTCTACTATTGATGCAGAACTGAAGTATTTCCAAGACTAAACATATTCACAGTTTGTTCATTGTTGAACAATGAGTACGAACGTCCAGTTAAAAAAAGTCATATAACTTCAAAATTTGGCTTCAGATACCCCAAGTTATCTATCTCAAAATATTCGTCTAACTCTCCTCTACAATACCTCAAAGTCTGTCGGTGTTATTTATTAACACCCTGTATATTCCCTTTAAGTGTATAGTCATGAAGTATCTATTTAATTAGTTTTAAAATGTAGAATATATTAGGAGTACATGTTTTGAAAGTCATGCGGTTATTGTAAAACAAAATCACAATTAAGATCAGTGTGCAATAAAATCATACCAAAAATATATCACAGAGCTATGAAAAACACATCATCGAGTGCATTTAATTATGTATACGTCCACTCCGTTGCCATTTCGCTAATGACATGTTGATGTTTGTACATATTTTATACACAGAGAGGAATGTAAAATGGCGTTTTCAAGTTTGTTACAACTTCAAGAGCTATTCAATTTTTCGGTTTATGTTTATCACGTTTATAAAAATATTTAAGTAACTGACACGGGAAGAAAAATGTATTTCTTAATTTAATAAATATTATTATTATTATTATTATTATTATTATTATTATTATTATTATTATTATTATTATTATTATTATTATTATTATATTAAGGATTTTCTCTGCATTACAGTAGTTATCCTTCAGCCAAAATGCATTTTACTCTACCCCAGATTTCTATTGTATGTATCTTCTTCATTGAAGTATTTGCTGCTGATCATATTTCTTCTTACTTCATTCATCCACTGTACCCTGGGTTTGCCCCTCTTCTTCCTGCCTTCAGTATTCCAATCCAGCATCATTCTTAGGATTCTATTATTCCCCATTCAGTTCAATCTTCGTTCTACTAATACTTCTATGATATTAAATTTAACATTCATTACTTCTCTAACTTTCTGGTTCCGAATTTTCTCCCTTCTTGATTTTCTAGCTGCCCTCCGCCAAAAATTCACCTCGGTTGCCAATAATGTTTCCAATAATCATCCGGCCATCACCAACATCCTTATCATTATCATCATCATCATCATCATCCTTCACCGGTGTGGAAAGCAACGGGAAGCTACCACACCTATATAACTCCCTAGTATAGCTGCAAATCATAACATGAAAATTCTATGTTTGCAGTGAAAGACCTGCCTTCGGGCATAATTACTGAGGATATATATATATATATATATATATATGAACTAGTGTTAGGAATACACCTATTATACTTTTATATTCTTATCTTCATTTCGAAATCAATAACACTGGGGAACAGTGATTTTGGTGCCTTAATGTTTTCACCTATTTATGGGTATATTTGGGTCACTGATTCCAAAGATGATTTCAGTTTCGTCCTATCAGCTCTAGTTTTTGAGATAGAGTTTATTCAAATTATATACCAGTTCAAAAATACTGGTCCACATATACAACTATATTACTCGCATACAATTAAATACAAAAGAACAAATACTTTCTTTTTCATGAAACAACTGTATCTATATAACTACCATAATTTATTTACACATTAGTCTCGTTAGAATCATTAATTTTCCTCCATCAGGTCGCAGAATCCCCGTTTCTGTGATTTCCTCCGATGCAAGGATCTTGGACATTCTCGGTGGATGCTCCAACAGTAGTCCGCCATCATATGTATATCCCACCGTCCACGATACCTTTCTTCCATTGTACTTAATTCCTGGTGAAAACGCTCACCCTGTTCCTCACTTACATCTCCAAGATTGTCTGGAAATCGATCCAAATGACTGTGTAGGTAGTGTAATTTGATGCTCATGTTACAACCTAGTGCACGGGCAAAAAGCAGTTAGCATATTCTCCCCTAGTTCATCACTATTAGGAGACTTATATTTTTCCAGGAAATTCTTCACTACCATACAGAACGAAGACCATGCGGCTGCTTCAGTATCATTCATTGAGTCTTGAAATTGATGGTCATTAATAAGTTGGCGGATTTGTGGTCCATCCAATATACCTGCTTTTATTTTTTCCTTACTCAGTGCAGGAAATTTTGTACATATGTAGCCAAAACATGTTCCATCTCTATTCAACGCCTTGATGAACTGTTTCATTAAACCAAGTTTAATATGCAGTGGTGCAAGATGATGTTGTTTCTGTCAACCAAAGGTTCTGCAACGATGTTTTTTTCTCCAACGGTCATGCTTTCTCTAAGAGGCCAATGCCTTCTCACCCAATGTTGATCTTTGGCTCTAGAGTCCCATAAACATATAAAGCATGGGTATTTGGTGTACCCACCTTGTTGTCCTAGAAGAAAATTCACCATCTTGAGATCGACACACATTACCCATTGGTGATCACGGTAAGAGATCTTCTCTAGCACTGTAGCTATTGTATGTTGATTTTCACGCATAGAAACTGAGTGACCAATTGGGATTGACCTGTATATGTTCCCATTATGCAAAAGAACACATTTTAGGCTGCGTTTGGAGCTATCTATAAATAACCGCCATTCACTTGGTGTGTATTTTCTTACACCCAGCTTCATTAACAGTCCTTCAACATTCATACAAAAAACAATTGATTTTCTACTGTGAAGAATGGCAGGAAGTCTGTTTCTCTTTTGCGATAGACTGTGACCTTTGTTCCCGGTAACAGACATTGTTTTTCTCTGCCAGCCTGGAAGCTAACAACTCAGATGACTTCTTTGGAAGACTTAGATCCCTTATGAGGTCGTTCAGTTCCGCTTGACTAAAACCGGATGAAACTGATGAAGGTCCTGGGAAATCGCTGTCATTTCCCTCAGAATAGCTTTCAGTTGAATCATCCTCTTCTTCTGGTGACTCTGGAAGACTGGTAAAATTGGAACAGGTATCTCCTCTGAATGTGGAACAGGGCGTCTTGCGGAGCGTAGATTGGGATATACCCATCTATTCCGGTTTTTGCTATTGATGCCCTTTACATTGACTGAACAAAAATAGCAGTCATCACTATGGTTAATTTGTTCTCGCCAGATCATTGGTTTCCCCAAATTTCAAGCATTTCCGTTTCCCATTTGTCCATTGTCGTAGATGCTCTGTGCACGTTTTACATACAATGTGAGGTGCCCAAGGCTTATCTTGATCTCCCCAGTTGTACTTTGAAATAGGCCAAATAAGCTCTTCTTACAAAGTCAGTTATAGGTTTTCTTTGTTGAGTGAATGTGTACTCCCCACAGATGAAACAAAACACATCAGGATTATTCACACATTTTCTTCGTGTTGAAGCCATGTCAGTCTAGAAAAAGGATAAACAATTGTCATTAGTAAAATTACATATGCAAACGGCAACAACAACATGAATATAACTTGGATTAAATCAATTAGTATTATGCAAACAATCGATTTACAATGGTGGTACATAAGAGCAGTATCATCAATATCTTGCAAACTAGAGCTGCTGCAACAAAATGGATGACATTTTTGGAATCAGCAGTGCCGAAATACCCAGAATCAGGTGAAAAATTTCAGGCACCAAGAAAAAAATATTTTTTTGTTCCCCAGTGTAATTTAATCAAGTTCTAGATTACAATTGACATTGTTATTATTTTTATCACCAGCTCTCTAATGTGTGTTACGAGCAGATCTGGCACTTTCCGATTCTTGGTCGTATAGTTTGTGATAAACGATAAGTGTGAGCGTGTGCCAGGATCAGGCGGTCACATGAGTAAGATATTGAGTGTAGGCGCTTACATCGAGCATATCTAAACGAGCGAACCCAGTAAACATAACCCTAACCTGGCAAAAAGTTGTGCCTGAATTGAGTACCCATCTCTTGAGGTCATTCTTGTATCTAACGTGGAATGACTAGGTACAGTGGTGGTATATTGAGTAGCCTTGCTTCTCCAAATGTAGAGAAAATTTACTGTCCAATTCTCTGACGATGGTAATAGTACAGGATCCGAAGAGAGATCGACCTTCACCCATCTGCTTACCGGATGAAACACATATTTATTAAACCTCGAATATAGATGAATACATGCAGAGACACTTGCCTATTAAGATATATTCATGGCTATCTTTAATTAAAATTATTTTAATTAATCTTTTTTTCGGATTCTTCACCCACTTGGTTACCGAACAAATATTATTTGAACCCAGAGTTTGGATATGCCTGGGTAGTACTGCCAACTCTTTTGTTTATGACTAGATGGCAAGCAGGTATAAATAGGTAAGTTAGTATAGGCGACTGTACTGATCTATTTACCAATCGAAATACATATAAAAATAAATATAATTTAATTACAAACACGATGATATAGTATTGCCTGCTCGTCTAAATCAATAACAGATTTTGTTAAACTATACAAAAAACATTTTTTAGTCACTTTTTATATTATTTTTTGAGAAATATCGCAATAATACGTAGCACGTGTTCGACGCAGTTACTTCCAAATAATTTCAGACAAACAAACAAACGCCGTCCTTCTCAATCGCATGTACAAAAATGATGCGATCTCTCTTTCATTCAACATACACGTCATGACGTCATGCGCAGCTACTCTCACGCTTATTTGCTCACTCCGATTTTTAAACCTTAGAGCCTGGCAATACTACTCATGACCGATTTATTGCAGGCAATACTATATCATAGTGTTTGTAATTAAATTATCTTTATTTTGATATGTAATTCAATTGGTAAACAGATCAGTGCAATCACCTGTATTTACTTAACTGTTTATACCTGCTTGCCAGGTAGACATGACCAGAAACGAGTATGCAATATATCTACGCATATTATTTTTGTAACAAACTCTAGGTTCAAATAATATTTTTTCGGTAAATGAGTGGGTGAAGAAACCAAAAAAGAAGTTAATTAAAATAATTTTAATGAAAGATATTTTAACATATTTTAACACACAAGTGTTTATGGATGTATTCGTCCTATTCAAGATCTAATAAAAATATGTTTCATCCAGTAAGCAGAAGGGTGAAGGTCGACCTCTCTTCGGATCTTGGATTATAAGCATCATTGTTTCGTTAGAGCACAAAACAGACGAGAATGAACATTACTACTGAACTACCGATAGCGTGTATAAATATTACATAACTCCATCACCGCCAGAATCGTCCTGCAAATTGCAATGAGCTTAACACACTGGCTGAGCCATTAACTAACTAACCAACTCACTGGCATTACCGAACCCGTAGTTCATAGCCGCACGGACATAAGCTCTCCATCTATCCCTATCCTGAACTAATGTTTTCCAATCTTTCCCAGTATAATCTACTTCCCTTAAATCATGGTTAATGTTATTCTACCACCTTGTTCTTGGTCTACAAACAGGGCGTTTTCCCTCTGGTTTTCCTACAAGAAGCTTTCATGCACGTCTTTCATACCCAATACGTGTCACATATCCTGTCCGTCGTAGTCTATGAGACTTAACTGTTATCATTATATCGGGCTTCTTATAAATACCATGTAGTTCACTGTTATGTAGTCTTCTCCATTCATATGTCTGTTCATCTCTAATTGGTCCAAAAAATTCCCTAAGAGCTTTATTCTCAAATTTCGCATCCATATAACTGGTAGAATAACAGTTTTATATATTTTCAGTTTAACAATTTTTTAAAGGAGTTGTGACGTCAACAGACCTTGTAATGCAAAATAGCACGCATTTTCGGAATTGAGCCTATGTTTAATATCTCTGTGCATCTCATTCCTATTTGTGATTATTGTTCCTAGGTATTTGAATTCAGCCGATTCCTCAAAATTTTCCTCATTTTTCATCAGCTGTCCATTTCCATTACATATTTCATTTCTATTTGTGACCATATATTTAGTTTTATCAATATTTATTTCCAGTCCCTATTTGTTAGTGTTAGGTGCGTGTTGGTCTTTAGTATCTCCTCGTTATCCCCCAGTAGTACTACATCATCAGCATAAATTTACACCTTATTAATACCATTGAGTTATAGACCTTCTTCGTCCTTCAAAGATCTGATGGCATGAGCTAGTACAAAATTAAATAGTAGAAGAGATATTGCATCTACTGGTTTCAACCCATTGTTGATTTAAAATGTATTCGAAAACTTTTTGCCTACATGCACCCTACTCTTTGTGTCATTTAGACACATTAATATAAGTCTAACTAACTTTTTAGGAATTCCGATCTCCAGCATGATACTATATAACTTCTCCCTCTTAATTATATTGAATGCTTTTTTGAAGTCTACATATAGTTGATGTACAGTACAATTATATTCCCATTTCTTTTCTAAAATTTGTCTTATACAAAAAATCTGATCTGTTGTAGACCTGTTTCATCTAAATCCATATTGATGATCTCCTAGAATGTCATCAATATAAGGTGTAAGTCTGCTTACTAATAGAATTTTCTAGGAAGTTGGAAAGTAATTAGATGCTCCTGTAGTTGCAATTAGTTTTATCTCCTTTCTTATAGATTGGTACGATAAACGATTCTTTCCGTTTATCTGGAAGAGCTCCTTTTCCCCAAATCATACTAAGTAACCGGCTATCTTGTACAACAAATTATCTCCCGCTGATTTTATCAGTTCTGCTGGGATCTCATCTGATCCTGATTCTTTATACACCTTCAGTTGTTCTATCGCCATTTCAACCTTTAATGCACTTGGTTCAGCGACTAGAATTTCTGCTGTCTGTAAATTATCTTCTTCGATATCCTGTTCAGTATGTACATATAATAGCTAATTAATGTACATTTTCCATCTATTTAATATACTCTTTGAATCTGCAATCATATTCTCATTTTCGTTTCTGATTATGTTTCTTCTAGCCTGAAACACTTCCTTCTCTATCCTATTGCTCTGATATAATTCTCTATATGTTCCTATTTTTTTGCATTCATTTGAAGATCATTAATATTCTCCCTCTACTTTGCTCTTTGGTAACCTGGTTGTCTCCCGTCTAATACTACCCAACTGATCTAAATTTACCTCGTTTGACTCGTGCAAACATTTCATTTTTGCTAGCTTTCTTTTCTTTACAATGTTGGTACATTCCTCATCAAATAATTTCTTGTAATGCCTCTTTTTTTATTAACCAATGCTTTCTGATGCTAACAGATTAATAGTATCTCTTAAGGCCTCCCACTCTTTATTTATATCAGTTTCTTCTTCGTTTGCCACATTGCCATATGAAGATTCCAGTACATGAGGTATTCTTGCTGTGTTTCATAATTTTACAAGTTTTTACATTTTTTTCAGAATCATCTTTAGCGTTTGTTCCTCTTATAAGTGGTAGCCGTTGTCTGATTTTATCACTGACGATGATGCTCCGATTTGCGGCCTGTTCCTCTAACTCATCTAACATTGATGATGCTACTGCGCCAGCGTTTGTCCATTAATACATGATGTATGTGGTTTCGAGTTTCGCCACCTGGAGAAGTTCAGATGTATTTATGAATATCCTTATGCTGGAATGTTGTGCTCTTGGAGCAATAGTCCAAACCAGTGCGCATACGGGTGTAACTGGTCGGATTGCGCCAGGCCTGATTACAAGTAATCGATGTACTCTTGGCAACACAGAGAATGGGCCGACTCTTGATATCGAATATTTTAAGTTCTAACGCGCAATTCACACGGGTAAACTAATTGCACAGTAAAACTACAATACGTTTCCCTTCTTCCTTTGAAGAACGATCTTTCAATCACAACGAGATAGCGAACGCTTACCTCAGTGCTTAGTGACTTAATTCGTATCCAATTGGTCACAGGTTCGATTCCTTTAATTGTTAATATGTTTTCTATTTTATTCTGTCTTTCAACTCTTAAACAAAAACGATTTAATATTATTATTATTATTGTTATTATTATTATTATTATTATTATTATTATTATTTCCCACCATCTCTATGGGCTATTATTATGTTGGACTTGATATATATAAAGCAAATACTTTAATTGAAGGGTGAAACTTTTCCTCACTAAAAGTAATAAATAAATAAAAACATAAATATATTAAGCTCTAATATATTTAATTACATAAATTTTGTAGCATTATCAATAAAACGTGGAAATGCACACACAATTAAATTTATACCGGTAGATAAATAGTGTTATAGAGTTTACGTAGGCAGTAATATTACTTAATATACTCTAAAGTGGACGTTGATTACGTGGCAGGAATTAAATATTATAGAAAGTGTTTTTTTTGCGAAAATACAAATAAAAAAAACATTATCAAGTGATTCGAACCCTGGCTCCCATATACATATCATCTTATTGTAATTGGTTTAACGATCTACGCTACTCGAATGTCGGATAATCGCTGTCTAAACCCTGGTTGTCTTGTTTGCTTTTTCACCGTGATCGAGAGCTGAACTTTATTTGAAATGTCACAATTTGAGTAATATTGCTGTTGTCGAACACTCGTAGATATGTAGAAACATGTCTCCTTCACTATTATTTAACTATTTAAGACATTAAAACTAAATACAGCGTATTTAAAACATTTAACAATGTGTTACCTTGTGAACCACAGCTTTAGCTCTTTGAGCATGCGCATTTGGCCATAACAGGGACTCTAGGTTTTGAAGGGGCTCATTCTTTTTGGTGATAAGTGTAATAACATATAATTCATAATTGTTAATATATGTATAATTTAACCCTAAGATTTAAAATGGCGTAGACCAATGTTGAGCCATAACCGTCCCTTTGTTAGGATTTACTAGACCAAGTTAATTTAGTTACCTTATTTGCCCATAGATGTTGTGAATGGCATGCGGTAAACACACCGACTCAATGAGACATCAAGCAGGCAACTAAGGTATTACTAGGACGTTGAGGTCGGTAAATTCTGCTTTGAGGCCTTTTTATTCAGGCTTAAGGATCTTTAAGAGGTCTGAAAATTTTCATACTCAAGACCCACGGCTTAAAGTTCTTCCCTGAGGATTTGTTCTTTGGGTTTTTTCCATCGTAAAAAAATCCATCGGACCGGCCGGGATTAAACCCGTTACCCTGGGGACCAGAGGCAAGGAGCATAACCACTTGACCACCGCGGCCGGTGGTGAATAAAATAGAAGACTTTACGGTCATAACTGCATCAGGCAAAATAATAACAATAATAATAATATAAATAATAATAATCTATATATATATATATATATATGGTATGATAAAAATTAATGCCTGGAAGAGATTCGAACCCGGATCTCTGAGTCTGTACCTCAGTGTGATATCCATTACACCACCAGGCGAATCCAATTCAAACATTTATTTTTCTTAGATATGTATTATATTCTCCATTATTACTAGATGTCGCGAGAACTCGGTCTTCACTGCCATCTAGTAGCTGACTATAACAAGTAAGCAAATTAAAGAAAACATTTTTACTTTATAGCAGTGACGCTTTATCGATGTTATAATTAAATGTTTAACATTGAGCAATGCAAGCTTAATATGGTATGATAAGAAAAAATAATAATAATATGTATATATATATATATACCGTACTTCCCCGTATAGGGATTAAGTCCCTCCCTAGTGGAGTGTTTTAACCTAGCTAATTTAGTTACGATTATTTGCCTATTGATGTCAACGAATGAGATGTGATCTGCATATCATATTAACGAGAAACCTAGCAGACAACTAAGGTATCACTGGGATGAATAACGGTCGGTAAATTTTGTACAGAGACCTCTTTTTATCAGGCTTGCGGTACTTTTACGAGCCTGAAAATCTTCAGACTCGGAACACAGGGCTTGAAGTCTATCCCGGAGGATCTGTCCCTTCAATATTTCCATACTAAAAATCCATGCATCCCGGCAGGGTTTGAATACGCGAACCTCGGAACTGAAGCAAAGAACATTATCACAAACCAATTATTATTATTATTATTATTATTATTATTATTATTATTATTATTATTATTATCATTATTATTATCATTATTATATTTATTATTCTTATTGTTATTGTTATTATTATTATTATTATTATTATTATTATTATTATTATTATTATTATTATTATTGTTATTATTATTATTATCATCATCATCATCCTCCACGCTACCTTTACCTTGTCATGGTGGAGTGGCTTGCGTGCTTAAATGATCCTGAGAGTTTTGCTGGCGGTAGCGTTGCTGCCGATAGGGTTGCCCATGCCGGACTAGTCGATGGTGATCAGCCAGACTAAAAGGTACCTTGGTCGAAAGAGTGACAATCTTTCACCGTAAAAATACAACCGCCAAGAATTGTGGACATGGATTCCACTGGGGTAAAATTTTCCGGAGGTCACGTAGTCCCCCCATTCGATTCTCCGGGCGGGAACTACTTCAGGGAACCCATTACAAAGGCTCAAACACAAGGACATTTTTCTAGGAACATGGAATGTTAGGACTTTATACAATAGCTAGGCTCTAAGGTATTAACGCGAAAATTAGATAAAGCACCCTTCGTTATAGTCGCTTTAGAGGAAGTTAGGTGACCAGAAGCAGGTAGTCAGGAATCAAGCTTTGCATTATACTACAGGGGTGCAGAAAGACCTGAATTTTGAACGGGTTTTTTAGTCCGAAGGAGGATTCTGTCCGCTATCGGAGATATTTTGTTTCTGAGTGATAGGATATCATACATAATTCTAAAGGGTAATCAACATGATTTTGTAATCGTAAATGTACATGCTCCCACAGAAGATAAAAATGAAGATCAAGGACGGGTTCTATGAAGAATTAGAATGCATATTTGATAGCCTTTCACGATATCATATGAAAATTGACTTAGGGGATTTTAATGCAAAAGTGGGACGGAAAGATATATTCAAACTAACAATAGGCAAAGTCAGTGTTCTTGAAGATAGTAACGACAATGGGTTCAGATAAGTCACCTTGCCACATTAAAGAATCTTATTGTTAAGAGCACAACATTTCAGCATAAGGATATTCGTAAATACACCTGGACCTTTCCAGATGACGAAACTCGGTACCAGATAGATCATGTGTTAGTGGACAAACACTGGCAGAGTAACATGATCAATGATAGATCAGTTAGAGGGACAGACTAATATTCGGATAATCATCTGGTCAGGGAGAAAATCAGACAATGGCTATCGCTTATGAGAGGAACAAACGCTAAAGACAATTCGGAAAAATGTGAATTAAAAACTTGGAAAATGATGAAATACAGCAAGAATACCAAATCAAAATTGCTAATAGATTTCAAGTACTGGAATCTTCAGAAGTCAATGTGGCAAACGAAGAAGAAACTGGCATAAATAAAGAATGGGAGACTATAAGAAATACTATAAAAATGTCAGCATCGGGAATAAATGGTTACTTAAATATGAGACAAAACAAGAAATGGTTTGATGAGAAATGTGTCAACATTGTAAATAAAAGAAAGCTAGCAAAAATGAATTGGTTAAACGAGCCAAATTAGGTGAATTTAGAGCAATTGGGTAGTATAAGACGGAAAACCACCAGGTTACTAAAGAAAAAAAAAAGAGGGAATATTTGAGAGAGAGAATATGAATGCAAAAAAAAAATACGAACATTAAAGAATTATATCAGGAAATTAGGATAGAAAAGAAAGGTTTTTAGGCTACAACAAACGTAATTCGGAATAAAAATGGGGATATGATTGCAAATTCCAGGAGTCAATTAAGTAGATGGAAAAGTTAATTTTTAATCAGCTATTAAATGTACATACAGAACAGGATATTGAAGAAGATAATTTAGAGACATCAGGAATTCTAGTCGCAGAACAAAATTAATTAGAGATAGAAATGGCGATAGAAAAATCTGAAGGTGTATAAAGACTCAGGTTCAGATGAGATCCCTACAAAATGATAAAACCAGGGGGAGAAAAATTTATGTACACGATACGCCGGTTGATTAATATGATTTGGGAGGAAGTAGCTCTTTCAGCTGAATGGAAAGAATCGATTATCGTACCAACTTATAAATAAAGTAGATAAAACTGATAGCAATAACAACAGGGACTCTCATTACTTTCAACATCGAACAAAATTCCTACAAATATATTAGTAATCAGACTTACTCCTTATATTGATGGCATTCTAGGTGATCATTAATGTGGATTTAGAATAAACAGGTCTACAACAGATCTGATTTAAGGTATAAGACAGATTTTAGAAAATGAATGGGAATATAATGGTACTGTATATCAATTACACGTGGACTTCAAAAAGGCATGCGATTAAATTAAGAGGGGGAAGTGATATAGTATCCCACTGGAGTTTGGTATTCCTAAGAAGTTAGTTAGACTTATACGAATGTGTCTAAATGGCACAAGGAGTAGGGTTCAAGTAGGCAAACCCTTTTCGGATACTTTTTTAAATTCACATGAGTTATAGCTAGGAGATACATTATCGCCTCTACTATTTAATTTGGTACTAGAGTATGTCATCACGTCTTTAGAGGATGAAGAAGGCCTACAACTCAATGGTATTAATAACCTGTTATTTTAAGCTAATTATATAGTATTATTGGGCGATAGTGAGGAGATACTAAAGCCCAACAGACACACACTATTGAGTAATACTAAGAAATTGGTACTGGAAGTAAATATCAATAAACCTAAATACAGTAATACTTGTTTAATCTGGAACGCGAATAAGGCGGAAATCTGTCCAATGCGAACAAATTTATTGGTTCCGGCGAAATAATAACAATTTTATGTGTATTCATTTTATATAAAACGGAATCTGTCTAACGCGGAAACGGAAGGACATTTCTACACAATTCACGAAACAATGTTTATAAGGCGAAATAAAAATAACGGATGATTCCTGCCACCGGGTTAAGTAGATTTTATTTCTGAAATTTTCTTTCGGCTTCACTGCACACTCGTTATGCGAAATACATTGCCTGGGGTCCGTTTATCGGGCCCAGCTTTGCTCACAACAGCAACAGGGCGCGTCCCTGGGTGGCGGATAGGGGAACGGTCGGTGGTTTGCTTGCATTCCTCCCGGCTAGGTCCAGACCGGACCCGCGGGCCATTTGTGAGGTCGTCAGGACTCGAGCGACCTGACGCACTACATAGCTCGTGCTGCACCCACTTCAGCAGCCAAACGCGTCCCCTCGGTGGCATAGTGGGGAAAAGGTTGGTGGATCTGCTAGTCAGTCCTCCCTTCCAAGTCCGAAGGACTCGCGGACCATAAGTGGGGTCTACAGGAGACGAGCGCCCTGTTGTACTAAAGCTCATACTGCCTGGACCCACAGCAGGAGCGTGCGGCCACCGTGGTGAAGTGGCGGGAGATCGGAGATCAGGAGCTCCTTTCTCTTGGTTCTATGAACCCGAGGTCCATCTGTGGGGGCACCATGGGCGATGAGCACCCTGGATGCCTACATTGTTCAGTGGGCTGGTCTCACAGCAGCGGCACGACTAGGCCTAGTCTTGCGAACGGGCTAGTTGGGATAATACCGAGCGTAATGCTAGGAATTACAACCAAGTCAGTAAGCTCGGAAACGGAGAAAGCGCGATCTTTTGGGTTTGGGATTTGCGACGAGTCCTGGACCGGGTGACCCAAGGACAATCTGTGAGGTCGTCAGGAGTTGAGCAACCTGACGTACTAATGCTCAGGCTAGACCCACTTCAGCAACAAAACACGTCCTCAGCTGGTGCACTGGGGGAATAGTCGGTGGATCTGTTTTACAGTCCTCCCAGCTAAGTCCAAGGGACTCGTGAACCATTAGTGGGGTCGGCAGGAGATGAGCGCCCTGTCGTACTATATGCTTACCTGTTGGGAGCTTGCAAGCTCCTAGCCGGCCCATAACGGCAGCAGGACACATCCCTGGGGGGCGGACCAGGGCACGGCTCGGACCAGCACAGCGGGGAGCAACTGTGCTGGCTCCTGGCTCAGCCTACGGGCTCGTGGACCAACTATGGGGTCGCCAGGAGATGAGTACCTGGATGTACTATAATCTCGCACTGTGGGGCTTGAGGATTCAAGCCCTAGCCGGTCTCACAACGGCTGCAGGATGCGTCCCTGGAGGCAGAACAAGGAAACGGTCGGTGGATCTGCGACAGCAGTCCACCCGGCTAGGCTCAAGGAGCCCGTGGACCAACTGTGGCGTCATCAGGAATGAGCGACCTGATGTACTATGTAGCTCAGCAATTTCCCCTGAAGTTGAAACTCCAACACCTTCTCCCTGAGGTGTTGGTTTTATTGCCTGTGAACTTGAATATGATCGCGATGTAGAAAAGGGAGGACAAGAATGCTGGGACTTGGGAGTAGGGCCTTCTGGTCGAGGTATCCCAAGGGGTGGTGGAAATGGGTCCAGATATGCGAAATATAGGTTCGTTTAACCCTTAAATTGACAAAACACAAATTTCTATTTGAATGTGGCAGACCGTAGTAAAAACGGAATCTTGTATAACCGTTATTATTAGGTAAATTGTATAATTAGACACACATTTAAGTGATTTATTTTCGTTCGTTTTCTTCTGATTTATTTCAAATATTAAATTAACTAAACCTACTGCTGTATCTAAAAGGATACATTACGAATTTAAGGGCTAAAATATATTTGGCGTGTGACATCTGTCCTTACAAATAACTAGTGCACGGTAAAATCTTAAATTAGTTAAAAATCTGAGACCTATTGTGTACATATATTTCACAGGTAGCGTTATGAATTTCCGGAATAAAGATGGCTAAATCGTATGTATCACCGTCATTAAACGAAAAAAGTGAAAGTGATCGAATATAAACAAAAACAAACTCTCAGTACGCGAAATAATGACTAAATTTACATGTGGAAAACCCAAGTTTATGAGGATTTAAAACTCGAAGTAAAAATAATTAGTGAATGGATGCAAAGAAATGATCAAACGACGAGGAAAGCGAAATAATTAAGTAATGAATAAACGAATGAAGAAATTAAGGAAGTAGTGTGGGAATGTTTTACAAGTGCACGATCAAAAATCTCCAAATTTCCGAACCGATGCTCAAAAGTCAAGCTCTAGCTGTTTCTATATCCCTAAAGAATAACGATTTCAAGGCATCTTCAAGTTGACTGTACAGTTTTAAAAGACGACACAATGTAGTGTTGAATGAAATTTCCGTGGAATCAAAGGATTTGGACGAAAGTATAGTTAGTGTGTGGAAACCGAAACTGCATACTTTAATTTCAGGAGACGCGCCGAAGAGACATTTTTAACGCTGACGAAATTGACTGTTTTTTTGCGCGTTGCCGTCGGATTAGCACGTACATACTATACTCCACTTTTGAACGGCAGCGGAACTACAATTAATTTAAGATTGGTTAACTTATTTTCTATTTTTTTATAATGCGGAAATTTTGCCTAATGTGGGGAAAATATTGTCCCATGCGATTCCGCTTTGAACAAGTTTTTCTGTATATGGTTACACATAGAAATACATTATATAATGGAAATGACCAGCTAATGACAAATGAGGGAAATTTTGAGAAAGTTGCTGAATTCAAATACCTAGAAACAATAATCACAAATGGGAAAGAGATACACAAAAAAAGTAGGCTCAATTCAGAAAATGCGTGCTATTATGCATTACGCAGACTCTTGACGTCCAAAATCCTTTCAGAAAACGTTAAACTGAAAACATATAAAACTATTATTCTACCAGTTATATTATATGGATTCGAAACATGGACTCTTAACCTAAGGGAGGAAAGGAGAGTACGGGTATTAGAGCATAAAGTTGTTTGGGAAATTTTTGCCTAAATGGAGATGAATAGACAGGTGAATGGAGAAGACTACACAATAATGAACAACACGGTCTATATAGGCCGCCAGATATAATAACGATAACATTTAAGTCTTGTAGACTGCGACGGGCAGGACATGTGACACGAATGGGGAATGAAAGATGTGCATGGAAGCTTCTTGTAGGAAAACCAGAGGGAAAACGCCCAGTTGGTAGACCAAGAATGAGGTTGGTGAATAAGATTAACTATGATTTGAGGGAGGTGATTTATACAGGGAATAATTGGAAAACATTAGCTCAGGATATGAATGTATGGATTGCTTATTTGCGCGCGGCCATGAACCTAGGGATCAAATAGTGTTAGTGACTTTATTATTATTATTATTATTATTTGTTTTATTATTATTATTATTATTATTATTATTATTATTATTATTATTATTATTGGACTATTAAAGTAGCTTCACAGTGGACGGTTGCGTGTGTTAAATGCCCCGCTATGTAGTGAGAAAATAGTGGTTAAAAGTGTACGTATGGAGTTTTGCAGTGGCACATATAGTGAAGCTTTCAGTTTTTTATTATTTTTAGATAAATTCCTAAATTATAGTCCAATGTAGTCTTTGTTTTATTTATGATAACATTATATTATAATTTTGCGGGAAGCAACAAATCACTAGCAAAGGCTGCGCACGACAGCCATATTTAAGCTTACTGTATACTATGTCACCCGTGTACTACCATGGTATTTGAGGATCCCTCCCAGAGACATACCTGTTCAAATCGCAGTGGTCGCGCATGTCCAGAGAGCGCAGAGCAAAGGCAATAAGTTGAATGAAAGATGGCTAGCGCACCTAGCGATGATGTTGAAAACCAAGATGAAAAGGAAATCGAGAATTGTTTCAACATACTTGTTGGAGTAAACGATATATGAACAAAACTTCGAAAGGATTTAAACACTGCAAGCAAACTCAGGGTAATCTACAATAGTCTAATGGACAAGTTATTACAAAAGAAAAAACAATCAAAGAATTGGAACAGCACTGTATACCTCAGGCGAAATGTCACCAACAGGCTGCAATAGTTACCAACAGGAATATGCAGCTATACTCAGAAATACTGAACAATAAACACTGTATAGATGTGCCAAAGCAGTTTAACATCGTAGTCAAATCAAAGAATAACAAACACCTGATTACATCAAGACAACAATAAAATCTAAAATGAATCCAACTGAAATGAAGGTTGGAGTGAGTACATTTAAATCTCTCAGGAACGGCAACTTAGTCACTCAGACAGGAAAGAAAAGAGAAATGAAAACAATCTGTAGCAATATTAATAAAACATTTTGAAACGAACTGGAAGCTAACGGAACCAAACTAAGAAATTCCCGACTAATTGCGTATAACGTACCAGAAAAGATACGCCTGGATAATATTAAGGAAGCAGTAATAGAGCAAAATAGTGAACTGAGCCCTGGACAGAATTATGTTGAACCGAAGTTTGTATTCAAAGACAAAAAAGAAAAACACAAATTTAGTGTTGGAAGTTACGTCAGAAACCCGAAAAAAAAACTTCTAGTGAAGAAAATTAAAATAGGATGGAACGTGTGCAGCAATGCAGACTACATAAAAATAAATAGGTGCTTCAAGTGCAACAAATACAATCACCGAGCACCGATCTGCAGTTGGGACTTAAAATGTTCACACTACGCAGGGAACCACAAGATTCAAGAATGCTCAGTGATAAGAGCCGAAGTGTATTAACTGTGTCAACTTCAGCAAATTCAACAAACAACAACCAGCTGATGAAAACCATTCATCATTAGACAAAGACAGCGGCTGCTATAAAACAGCATTAAGTAAGTTTATCCAATGTATTGACTATTGATATGGATAAACGCCCTATATCCGGAGGAAGTAAAAATACCCCCGAACCCATGAGATGCTTGCAACTTAACGCAAAACTTTCTCGAACTGCTACAAACAACCTAGTCCAACTTATCACTGAAAAAAAAACATTTCATTTAATCAAGAACCATTATGTAATCCAGAACAAAATCGCAGGAATACAGAAAACATTCCGAATCTTCGCACACGGTAATGGCAAGAAGAGAGCAGCCATTATAGTGAACAATCCCGAACTGGATATATTAATGATTAATAAATTATCAGACGAAGACTGTGTTGTGATAGAAGTTCGAATTGATAAATCAAAAGTTTACCTTGTGAGCATGTATTGTGGGGGGCACGCCGTAGCGTAGTGGTTAAGGCACTGCGCTACAAGCCGGAAGGTCGAGGGTTCGAGTCCCGGTGGGGTCAGGATTTTTAAACTGACCCAAACCTTCTGGCGGCACTATGGCCCTGGGGTCGACTCAGCCTCTAACTGAAATGAGTACCAGACGCTTGTTCTGGGGTAAAGGCGGCCGTCACGCAGGGCACAACCCGGCTGACATCAAGTGCCGATTGTCAAGAAAAAGTGGGAGCCTTAACCTCCTACTACCCCAAGGGCCTCCCGAGGCCTGTAGTGGGAACACTTTACCTTTTTGCATGTATTGTGATTCCAAGATAAATATGAAAATTACCATACACAAATTCCAATTATGAAGAACCACGTCAAAGGATCCGGTCTTCTCATGGCAATCGATTCAAACTCCAGGAGTGAAACATGGTACGTTACAATCACAAACAAACGAGGACAGTTGATAGAAGAATACCTAAAGAATAATGGCCTTCTCATCCTAAATGAGAACAACGGACTAGTCACATTCGAATCCACTAGAGGACGAAGCAACATTGATCTAACAATTTCAAATCCCGATTTAGGCCATAGGGTAACAGAATGGAAATCCGATAAGGAAGAAGACCATCAGTTTTAACCTTACAACAGCCAACCAAAGAATGTATGGTCGCTATAATAACCCTCACACAGGCATAAGGTATATCGTCAAAGAAAGTGACTTTTCAGGATTTGAAGCTAACATCAAACGAGAAATCATATCCACGTTCGAATCCGAGAACGACGGCACAGACTTTATAGCTCTTGACTGGGAATTAAACGACAAAGCAAAGAGAGAAACGAACAGAGAACTTAAAATTGAAAAGTTTAACATTTGTGTGACGGCCGAATTCAAAGCAGCCTTTCTCTACTCCTTAAAGAAAAAGAAACCATCGAAAGGAAGGACTGTCCCACGGTGAACTACAAACCTAAAGATACTGCGGAACAAGTTCAACGCTCTAAGACGTCAATTCAAAAGAACGCGCAACGATGAATCCCTAAAAGCACTAAGGAAAACACAATATCAAGTAGACAAAAGACAATACCAAAATAACGTACAACGGGAAAAAATCAACTCCTCGAAAAACTTTTGCACAACTGACCAAATCCACAGAACGTTGTTTATATAATTGCAGCAGGAAACCTCAGATCTAAAACAATATTGACAACAATCCAGAAACCAGATGGAACTTACGGATCTGACATGGATGACACCCTAAAAACTATGTTGGATCATTTTGTACGAGACGATAACGCCGAGGATGATACTTTATACCAAAAGGAAATCTGACGGCTAGCTATGGAACATTCGGTAATAGAAGACGACAAACAATTCACTCCGGAAGATATCCTGAATGTGCTCAAAACCATTGATCCTAAGATGAGCCCTGGTGTTGATAGCTTAACCAGCCAGATTCTTCTGAAGGTATTTTACCTCTTTCCACTGTTTGTCACATCAATATATAACGACTGTTTAAGTAAAGGGTATCTTCCAAAGCAATGGAAAACATCAACCCATTATTCCCCAAATTTAACCAGGGAAAGAACATATCAAACAAGTTACAAAATATCGACCAATATGTTTGATAAATATGGGAGGAAAAGTGACAACCAGTACGGATTTATGCCACAAAAGGGAACGGTAGATGCGGTGATGGCGGCAATTCAGTTCATTGAGGAAAATCTCCACAAGAAAAACTGTGTTATTGCCGTCAGTCTGGACGTTCACGGAACATTCAATGCTGCCTCGTTGTCCAGAATTATACTTAATCTAAAAGAGCTTGGATGTCCCCAATAACCTGATCAATTTAACGAAAAGCTACTTCACAGGCAGAAATGCCCCACTACAAATAATCACTTGTAAATAACAATAAAAGTGAGTAAGGGCTACCCACAAGGGTCTTGCTGCGGGCCATGCTTTTGGAATCTGATGTACAACGCTCTATTCAGCCAGGAATTCTCCATCCATTTCAAAATTATTGCTTTCGCGGACGACTTTCTTGTGCTCACGCAAGGCAGCAGCAACAAGGAAGCTGAAAATGTAGCATACTCAGAGTTAAGAAAAATGAAACTTGGACAAAAAACAACATAGTCGAGTTTAATGAGAGGAAATCAAAAGTTCTGCTAATGATACGGAGAAAGAAATCTGGCAAAGAACCTATTATTATCTACTTAAACAACATAAATCTCATACAGACAACAGAACTAAAATACTTAGGAACATTTTTTTATGAAAAGTTCAATTTCAAAAAGCACACCGATTATATATCCGGGAAGTCACCTGTTGTAATAAATATGCTGAGTATAACAGCACAACTGCAATGGGGCCTTGGCTTAAAACCTCTAAGTATTGTCTACAATGGGGGGGGGGGCAAGCCGTAGCGTAGTGGTTAAGGCACTGCGCTGCAAGCTGGAAGGTCGAGGGTTCGAGTCCCGGTGGGGTCAGGATTTTTAAACTGACCCAAACTTTCTGGCGGCACTATGGCCCTGGGGTCGACTCAGCCTCTAACTGAAATGAGTACCAGACTCTTGTTCTGGGGGTAAAGGCGGCCGTCACGCAGGGCTGACAACCCGGCTGACATAAAGTGCCGATTGTCAAGAAAAAGTGGGAGCCTTAACCTCCTACTACCCCAAGGGCCTCCTGAGGCCTGTAGTGGGATCACTTTACCTTTTATTATATACAATGGTGCAATCGTACCTATTCTAACATATGGATCACAAGTCTGGGAACATACCATAAGGAAACAGAAGAACTTGCAGAAAGTGCAGAGATCAGAGATTAATAAACGTCAAAGTAGCTAAGGCCTACGGGACACTGTCCTTTGAAGTTTCATGTGTAATTGCCGGTGTCAAATCTATTGACATAACAATTTACGAAGCAAGAAAAATTCATAGAAACACACATGGAATGACACTAGACGGCGTGGATTGTGACTCGCCACAAGCAAATGCCCCCATCCAGCCGACAGAGTATCAATAGAGGAAGTAAATAAAACTATATATATATATATATATATATATATATATATATATATATATATATTCTAGAAATACACACTGATGGAAGTAGGATACAAGGCACGGTTAGAGCAGCAGCAGTATTCTACGAACAGGGTGTATTATTACATAGAATTAAAGCCAAACTACACAATAAGTGCTCCAACAATGAGGCTGAACAGATTACAATATGAAAGAAGTGGATATCATGCATTGGGAAGGAAACATTGCACACAGAAGACTAATAACATTAGCTTTATTAAGAAACAATTCTAAACATAACTTTCTAATAGGGGAAATACACAACAAACTTAGAAATCTTAAACAACAACAATGGGTCATACAGTTCTCATGGATCACAGCGCAGGCAGGATTCATCGGGAATGAGCTAGCTGACAAATATGCAAAATAAACTGCTCTTGAAAACAGCACAAACCTAGTATATACCAAACAACCCAAAACCTCAACCTTGAGTGCTGTCAAGGAAGAAGGACTTCAGCAATGGCAACAACAGTGGGACAACACAACCAAAGGCTCCGAATGCAAACGATTCCTTCCTTCTCTCATCCTCAGAATGAAATTAACATCCCTATCAACCCAGTAACAACAGCAATTATAAGTGGACATGGCAAAGCGAAGGCATATCTCTACAGGATTTGGGGCAATAAATGATCCCACTTGTACCTGTCTGCAAGAGGAACAATCAGTACAGCATCAACTCTACATGTATCTAAAACTACAGAAACAAAGGGACGAGATGAAACTGGCGATTAAACTGAAAAAAAAACACAATTGCCAGTACCTGAGGAGCAACCACTCTCAATACACCTACAGAATTTTACAAAATTTATTAAAAACATCGATTTGGCACGTTATAGACCAACTATATCACCCTAATCGATCTTTGTATGTATTGCATATATTGTGTTACCAAATAGGCAGAGATTAGCAGATTAGGTTAAATCATTTAAGAACTTGTATTTAATTTCCATATTCTGAAACTAATTAGATGTAAATTCAAATATAGTATGTAGTATTATGCTATGTAATGGGGCATACTGAATGAAGCCAATTAAAAATATTATTATTATTATTATTATTATTATTATTATTATTATTATTATTATTATTACATGATACGCTTGAATACCAATTTGAGATGAGCAAAACTACAGACACAATGTTTGATTTAGGAAGGGAATTTGAAGGTATGATAACAATGTATTTAAGGGGCAAAATGCAGTAAGCATGCTATAAGCATAAGGATCAAATTTGCTCGATTTGTCTACGAGTAGAAGCCCTTGCTTAAACACGGAATTTGAGGGATAGTATCTCTGTTACAGATTAAGGTGGGTAAATCCCTCTCTCGGGAAATGATACAACTATTAATCACCTGTATCTGATTAATACTGAATTCATTACAGCTTCTGCCGGTACATGAAAAAAGAGCTTAAAAAGGCAGGTGATGATATATTCCATCTCTTTCTCAATATTGCACGTTCAACGCGACATTCTGTCGAATTAAGCAATACATTACGACTCAGTCGCTTCCACGCAGAAGCGATAACTTTTAATTCTCTGCCAGAAATTTCATCAGGTTATCCAAACCTAATGATACTGCGATCTGCAGCAGTTCAGACATAGGTAACCATTTCACTTTTCAATGTACAGGTTCAATATGTTCAATTACAGAACTACCAACCTCGTAGTAGATATAACTAATGAGAGTAGATAATAAAAAATAGAAAAGTTAAAAAAGTGGTCAAGTCATCCTACTAGAGTTCTTAGGAGGTCCGTTAAAAGGTAGTAGATTAAGGCTATCATCTTTTTAGACAATCGGTTCAAGGTATCAGTTGGGTTATCAGTCCTCCGTGACGACCGCTTTTACCCAGAACATACGTATGTGGTACCAATTACCGTTAGAAACTGAGTCGATTCTAGGCCCATGGTGACACCAGAAGATTTATTCCACTTCAAATATCATGACCCCATCGGACTCGAATATCCCCAATCCTTCGGTAGTTGGGTATTGCATTAACACCACTATCATCTGAGGGTTGCTCCTTAGATGATAATGATTATTATTATAACAACAACAACAACAATAATGATAATGATAATAATAATAATAACAATAATGATAATAATAATAATAATAAAATGCCGTCCTGAGTATGCCGTTAGGGCCGTTCTATCATTTGGATTCAGATGTCTCCAGCGCTGAATTTTATGGACATTTTTTCTTCTTTCTGGCGTGTAATTCAATAACTTTCGCGGAATTATACCTGGTCACAATCTGGTCACATGATCATACCAACCTTCTCTGTAGGCTATAACACACTACGTGTGTTAAATATTAATTATATGGAAATGCTGAAAGATGTAGCCATTATTGAAATTAATTATAAATTGACAATGAAATAATGCAAACAGTGTTAAAAATCGTTCAACTGAATCGTTCTCTGCAACTATTATGAAAGAGTTCAGCGACAAATTCTTGTTAATAATAATAATAATGATAATAATAATAATAATAATAAACTTAATATTAGTAATAATAATAATACTAATAACAGTAATAAAATTAATGATAATAATAGTAATGATAAAAGGTCTAATAATAACTTAATGATAATAGTAATAGGCCTAGTAATAATAATAATAATAATAATAATAATAATAATAATAATAATAATAGTGATAATAATAGTAATGATAATAGGCCTAATAATTAGTAATAATAATAATAGTAATAATAATAATAATTAATAATAAAAAATAATAATAGTAAAAATAATAATAACAATAATAATAATAATAATAACTTACTAAGAACGTCGTTACTAATATATTTTCATTGAATCTTTGCATAATTCCTGGTATGATATTATTTCTCATTCGCCCATTCAGGTTACCCCAAGAATATATGAAGCATTGATAGGCCTATAACCTCAGAAACAAGAGCAGTGACTGTTAAAAGAAAAACTTTAGAATGAGATGAAATTAATTTTCTGAGGAAGATTATATACATAATTCAAGGGAAGATCTAATTAGAAATTATGAAATAAGGAGACAGCTGAATATTTATGCAATAGGCTAATGGGTGAAAAAAAGAAGATCTGAATGGAATCAACTTATATGTATCCCGCATGACACCAGGTTGAATTTTTCGCTTAGCAAGTGATAAGATAACAGAGGATGTGAAAAGGACACATGGAACACCAAAAAGTATATGGAGGGACTCTTTACTCTGCATTGAACAGATCATGGACCTAAAACGTAGAGAAGAAGAAGAAGAAGAATGTCGTTAACTCATTCTGATACCGGTGTGAACTACTCCTTTCTGTATGACACGAGAGACTACCAGCTGACTACCGGGCTGACATTCACAGTTGTTAATCAGATGTACAATGCCATATAGCAAGTTTGTGGGCGATATGTGGCCAGCAAGTGAGGTCTTACACTCATTATAGTCGATTTGCATTAGTTCAACAGAATCGTCAGGCCTATTCTTTTCAATTAAATGTAATTTCATGTAGGTTCATTACATTCTTAATTTAGTTTCCATTTGTCGTCCAGGAGATGTGGCTAGTGAGAGGAAATCAAGGGATTAATAAAAATTCAAGACAGTAATAAACACATAACAATCTACATGTCCCCTTTTAGCAAATTACGAAGGAATGTTGCTCTTGAAGTTTTTCTCATGAAAATATTACTAAAAAAATATTTCAAGTCAACATCGACTCTACTTACTATAATAGACGTCTAAAATGACCATGACAAGAAACTAGTTTACACACACACACACGCGTGTGTGTGTGTGTGTATTTGTGTGTCTTAACACTCTAGTGGCCGAAATTTCTTTTCGAAACCAATCTTAGCATATATTATAAACTAATACAAGAAAGGTCGAGTTCGTTAACCATCATAATTGGACTATTAAGAATGAAGGCTAACCGGAAGCGAAAATTAAAAATGTTTTAAAATGACTCACGGCACGTGGAAATGGAATGAAACGAGGATGGTTTACTTTAAAATTTCGGAAAATTAGACTATTAAGATTAGGGGTTTACCGGAAACCCGATACTAAAGAATCATTCTAGTCGGCGCACTGTTTGTTTCCTCGCAATGACACTGGATACATTCAATTTAACTCGAAATAAATATTTATACCTGCAAAATGGGACAAATAATTCAACTGGATGAGGAATTATTTTAATATACGTAGTTCGGCGTGATGGACTTTCAAATGTTCATTACATGCAGTTTTATAACATTTATTAAATTACTTAATTTTTCTGAGGAAAGACTCAGGTTCGAGCCCGGATGGAATTTTTGAACTGACTCAAACATTCTGGCGGCATCATGCCCTAGTGACGACCGGGGTCTAACGGAAATGAGTACTATAGTCTATGTTCTGGTGGTAAAAGCGGACGACACGCAAGGTCGAAAACTCAGATGATTTCTCGCACCGACTGTGAAGAAAAATCGGAGCTTGAACCTCGTACTACCCCGAGGGGTCTCCTAGAGTCTGTAGTCGGATCACTTTTTTTTTACATTCACAGAGAGGGGAGTAGAATAATTATTTTATTGATGCCATTTTCCTTTCTGCGAATTGACAACTATTTATATTTAAAGACTGAAAAAGCCCACAACGCCTCACTACCTGTATAATAAAAAAAGTATTTCACGTATTTAATAACGTCTCTCAATAAAACGAAAACCTTGTGACAAACAATATTCCAATAATAGGAGAATTTTTTATTAATATTTCATTATATCACCGCTGTTCTCTCGGGATAGAGTCGCTGTCTCATATGCAGCGGGCCCGGGTTCGATCCCCGGTAGGAACACATTTCATGGGTGAGGTTTTTGCGGAGTTTTTCCTAACCTGTAAGACGAATGTCAGGAATCTTTAAGACCCAAACGGTCCCCGAACATCATTTGACCATCATAATCATCATTATCATATTCACCATGTTTATTATGAATTGTGTGTTCCGTCTTAGTGTTGTGTTGTCTCGGAGGAGGCCCTGACATTGAACTGATCACTCATTCCGGGAGGACTCCACGTCTATAAAAAAATACGTATGTGATACATAGTTAAAATCCCTCTCCGGGCACGTCGTGTCACTCTAAGGAGGCAAGTGGCACGCAAATGTATCTATAAGGCGTGAGATTAAACTGCGTTAATTGAATGGAAGCATTTTTGTTATTGTAGTTGGTTTTTCGTTCATATTACCAATTAAAACATATTATTATAATGCATTTGAAATACAATCTGGGATAATACCGAGTGGCGAATAATACCGAAAAGCGGAATGTTGAAGAGAGCAAACAACAGCACTGTCCTCTGTTCCCCTATTCGGCACTATTCACCATTCGGTGTTACCCTAATTTACGGTAAGTCGTATTAAATTTTAATGAATAGAAAATCAATCCCTGATCTCTACTATTTTTGTATTTAATAAGGATTAATACTTCAAATATCACGTTCAACTAAAAATAAAAACCGGCAGCGTTAAAATAATAATGCGGACTATATTTAAGAAAGAACAATAACATTTTGGAGCAGGTGAATCATTTTACATATCTAGGATGCAATATCTCATATGAAGAAGAAAAGGATGTACTTACTTACTTACTTACTTACTCACTGGCACTATCGAACCCGAAGGTTCATGGCCGCGCGGACATAAGCTCTCCATACATCCCTATCATGAGCTAATGCTTTCCAATCATTCCCTGTATAATCTACTTCCCTCAAATCATAGTTAATGTTGTTCTCCCACCTCATTCTTGGCCTACCAACTGGGCGTTTTCCCTCTGGCTTTCCTACAAGAAGCTTCCATGCAAGTCTTTCATTCCCCATACGTGCAACATGTCCTGCCCATCGCAGTCTACGAGACTTAACTGTTCTTATTATATCTGGCTTCCTATAAAGACCATGTAGTTCATTGTTATGTAGTCTTCTCCATTCACCTGTCTGTTCATCTCTCTTTGGTCCAAAAATTTTCCTAAGAACTTTATTCTCAAATACTCGTAATCTCCTTTCCTCCCTTAAAGTAAGAGTCCATGTTTCGCACCCATATAATATAACTGGTAGAATAATAGTTTTATATATTTTCAGCTTAACGTTTTTTGAAAGGAGTTGGGACATCAAAAGTCTCTGCAATGCATAATAGCACGCATTTCCAGAATTGAGCCTATGTTTAATTTCTTTGTGCATCTCATTCCTATTTGTGATTATTGTTCCTAGGTATTTGAATTCAGCCACTTCCTCAAAATTTCCCTCATTTGTCATTAGCTGTCCATTTCCATTATATACTGAATTTCTACGTGTGACCATATATTTAGTTTTACTGATATTTACTTCCAGTCCTAATTTCTTAGTGTTACTCAATAGTGTGTGCGTGTTGGCCTTTAGTATCTCCTCGCTATCGGCCAGTAGTACTACATCATCAGCATAAACTAACAGCTTTATTAATACCATTGAGTTGTAAGCCTTCCTCATTCTCTAAAGATTTAATGGCATGCTCTAGTACAAAATTAAATAGTAGAGGAGATAGTGCATCTCCTTGCTTCAACCCATTCTGGATTTCAAAAGTGTCTGAAAACTGTTTGCCTACACGCACCCTACTCTTTGAGCCATTTAGACACATTCGTATAAGTCTAACTAACTTTTTAGGAATTCCGAACTCCAGCAGGATACTATATAACTTCTCCCTCTTAATTGAATCATATGCTTTTTTTGAAGTCTACATATAGTTGATGTACAGTACCATTATATTCCCATTTCTTCTCTAAAATCTGTCTTATACTGAAAATCTGATCTGTTGTAGACCTGTTTCTTCTAAATGCACATTGATGATCTCCTAGAATGTCATCAATATAGGGAGTAAGTCTGCTTACTAATATATTTGTTAGAATTTTGTACGAAGTTGAAAGTAATGAGATGCCCCTGTAGTTGTTGCAATCAGTTTTATCTCCTTTCTTATAAATTGGTAAGATAATTGATTCCTTCCATTCATCTGGAAGAGCTTCTTTTTCCAAATCATACTAAGCAACCAGCGTATCTTGTCCATCAATTTTTCTCCCCCTGATTTTATCAGTTCTGCTGGGATCTCATCTGACCCTGATGCTTTATACATCTTCAATTTTTCAATCGCCATTTCAACCTCTAATGCACTTGGCTCTGCGACTAGCATTTCTGCTGTCTGTAAATTATCCTCCTCAATGTCCTGTTCTGTATGTACATTTAATAGCTGATTAAAGTAACCTTTCCATCTATTTAATATACTCCTAGAATCTGCAATCATATCCCCATTTTCATTCCGAATTATGTTTGTTCTAGCCTGAAACCCCCTTCTTCTCTATCCTAATTCCCTGATATAATTCTCTAATGTTCCTATTTTTTGCATTCATTTCAAGATCATTAATCTTCTCTCTCAAATATTCCCTCTTTTTACTCTTTAGTAACTTGGTGGTTTCCCGTCTAACACTACCCAATTGCTCTAAATTTATCTCATTTGGCTCGTGTAACCATTTCATTTTTGCTAGCTTTCTTTTCTTTACAATGTCGGCACATTCCTCATCAAACCATTTCTTGTTTTGCCTCTTTTTTAAACAACCAATGCTTTCTGATGCTGACAATTTAATAGTATCTCTTATAGCCTCCCATTCTTTATTTATATCAGTTTCTTCTTCGTTTGCCACATTGTCATCTGAAGATTCCAGTACTTCAAATCTATTAGCTATTTTGATTTGGTATTCTTGCCGCATTTCATCATTTTTCAAGTTTTTTAACTCATATTTTACAGAATCATCTTTAGCGTTCGTTCCTCTCATAAGCGATAGCCGTTGTCTGATTTTCACTCTGACCAGATGATGATCCGAATTGCAGTCTGTCCCTCTAACTGATCTAACATCAATGATGCTACTGTGCCAGCGTTTATCCACTAATACATGATCTATCTGGTTCCGAGTTTTCTCCATCTGGGGACGTCCAAGTGTATTTATGAATATCCTTATGCTGAAATGTTGTGATCTTAAGAATGAGATTCTTTGATGTGGCAAATGTGACTAATCTAACCCCGTTGTCGTTACTATCTTCATGAAGACTGAATTTGCCTATTGTTGGTTTTGAATATATCTTCCCGCCCCACTTTTGCATTAAAATCTCCTAAGACAATTTTCATATGATATCGTGAAAGGGTATCAAATAAGCATTCTAATTCTTCATAGAACTCATCCTTGATCTTGTCATCTTTATCTTCTGTGGGGGCATGAACATTTACAATTATAAAAACATGTCGTTTACCCTTTAGAATTATGTATGATATCCTATCACTAACAAATTTAATATCTCGGATAGCGGATAGGATCCTCCTTCTGACTAAAAAACCCGTTCCAAATGCAGGTCTTTCTGCACCCCCATAGTATAATGCAAAGCTTCCTGATTCCTGACTACCTTCTCCTGGCCACCTAACTTCCTGTAAAGCGACTATATCCAAGGGCGATTTATCCAATTCCCGCGTTAATATCTCTAGTGCCCCGCTATTGTATAAAGTCCTAACATTCCATGTTCCTAGGAACATGTCCCTGTGTTTGAGCCTTTGGCATGGGTTCCCTGAAGTAGTCCCCGCCCGGAGAACCGAATGGGGGACTATTTGACCTCCGGAAAATTTTACCCCAGATGAACCCATGTCCGCATTTCTTGACGGTTGTATTTTTACGGTGAAAGATCGTCACTCTTTCGCCCAAGGTACTTTTTTCGTCTGGCTTATCACCTTCGACCAGTCCGGCATGGGTAACCCTATCGGCAGCAATGCTACCGCCGGCATAGCTCTCAGGATCATTTAAGCACGCAAGCCACTCCACCACGACAAGGTAAAGATACCATGGAGGGGGAAGAAAAGGATGTAAATACAAAAATATCTAATTTTTTAAGAATTTTAGGGGTAATAAATTCTATCTTCAAGTCACAGTTAGTCCAAAAACATTCAAGACTAAAGGTGTATAAAACACTGGCTCTTCCAACTCTTTTGTATGGTAGCGAAGTATGGACGTTGAAACAGAAGGATATACAGAGACTTAGATCTGCTGAAATGAGATACCTTCGGAGGACTGCACGATACACATTACTAGATCAAAAAAAAAAATGAAGACATCGTAGAAGAATTACACATGGAAACTTTAGAAAACAAAAATTCTGATTATAAGTCAAGATGGATGCAACATGTTCATCGAATGGAAGATCACAGGATACCCAAACAAATGTTAGGCTATCAACCTGCAGGATGAAGAAGACCAGACGTCCACTCAAAATACTTCTTAATGGTGTTTCTCTTGAGGCCGAAACAGGTTAACAAATGGCCTAAATTCGTGAATGCACTATGATGATGATGATATTTAAGAAATCAGTGTAAAACAATTAAGGCCTATTAAAACTAGTCGCAGAGAAAAAAGTATGTTATATCGTAGTTCTCTAATCTTCCTCACAAGAAAATTCCATCCATATTGCTCATGGTCAAATTCACGACCCCATTTTCCTGAGAAAGACTATGAAAGTTATAGTAGTGTTATATCTCATGATGTTATTTTACAACTAAGGTTATTTAACAATGATGAACATTATCCGGGCAATAGGCCGTGGTCGATGATCACTATTGGGGAAGGACGTTTCTTCTCCGGCTGCGGGAAACGAAACGTCCACACCGCAACATCGATTATTAACCACGGGCAATTAGCCCGGAATATGTTCACTTTGTACAACCGGCCGTGAAACTTTCCATTCTACTATATGGTTAGTAGTGTAATGTGTGTGTGTGAAGAGGCCGGGAGAATTAGCTCTGAAGTTACTTTTTCAGCATTGAGGTTACTTACGAGCCGTAAATCTAGGACACGGAATCCTTGGCTTTAGTTCATTTCCGAAGGGACACTTATCCAGATATTTACGCCCTAAAAATCCACTAAACTAGGCTAGATTTGATCCCGCGAAAGTCGGAACCAGATAAAACACGGTAACTAGTAGTCCACCAGGACCTGCAAGAGGAAAGTCTTAAAATAAGTAAATAAATAGTTAAATATATACATATATATTTAATAATACTTAATAAACTTATAAAATAACGAATGTCATTTATTTTCACGTTTATTCAGAAATGAACCATTTTCATTTCACTCCAATTACTTAAACGAACCCTGACATTCAGAGACTTCCTTCCTGTATTCATGGAATGTAGTTCTTTGTTTGCCAAATAACAGTCACGTGTCAGATTAAACACGTTATAATTTGGTTTCCTCTGCAAGGATTAGTCAACGGAAAACCATAATAACTTTAATTACACTGGGGAACAAAAAAATATTTTTTTCTTGGTGCCTGAAATTTTTCACCTGATTCTGGGTATTTCGGCACTGCTGATTCCAAAAATGTCATCCATTTTGTTGCAGCAGCTCTAGTTTGCAAGATATTGATGATACTGCTCTTATGTACCACCATTGTAAATCGATTGTTTGCATAATACTAATTGATTTAATCCAAGTTATATTCATGTTGTTGTTGCCGTTTGCATATGTAATTTTACTAATTTGACAATTGTTTATCCTTTTTCTAGACTGACATGGCTTCAACACGAAGAAAATGTGTGAATAATCCTGATGTGTTTTGTTTCATCTGTGGGGAGTAACACATTCACTCAACAAAGAAAACCTATACTGACTTTGTAAGAAGAGCTTATTTGGCCTATTTCAAAGTACAACTGGGAGATCAAGATAAGCCTTGGGCACCTCACATTGTATGTAAAACGTGCACAGAGCATCTACGACAATGGACAAATGGGAAACGGAAATGCTTGAAATTTGGGGAACCAATGATCTGGCGAGAACAAATTAACCATAGTGATGACTGCTATTTTTGTTCAGTCAATGTAAAGGGCATCAATAGCAAAAACCGGAATAGATGGGTATATCCCAATCTACGCTCCGCAAGACGCCCTGTTCCACATTCAGAGGAGATACCTGTTCCAATTTTTACCAGTCTTCCAGAGTCACCAGAAGAAGAGGATGATTCAACTGAAAGCTATTCTGAGGAAATGACAGCGATTTCCCAGGACCTTCATCAGTTTCATCCGGTTTTAGTCAAGCGGAACTGAACGACCTCATAAGGGATCTAAGTCTTCCAAAGAAGTCATCTGAGTTGTTAGCTTCCAGGCTGGCAGAGAAACAATGTCTGTTACCGGGAACAAAGGTCACAGTCTATCGCAAAAGAGAAACAGACTTCCTGCCATTCTTCACAGTAGAAAATCAATTTGTTTTTTGTATGAATGTTGAAGGACTGTTAATGAAGCTGGGTGTAAGAAAATACACACCAAGTGAATGGCGGTTATTTATAGATAGCTCCAAACGCAGCCTAAAATGTGTTCTTTTGCATAATGGGAACATATACAGGTCAATCCCAATTGGTCACTCAGTTTCTATGCGTGAAAATCAACATACAATAGCTACAGTGCTAGAGAAGATCTCTTACCGTGATCACCAATGGGTAATGTGTGTCGATCTCAAGATGGTGAATTTTCTTCTAGGACAACAAGGGTGGGTACACCAAATACCCATGCTTTATATGTTTATGGGACTCTAGAGCCAAAGATCAACATTGGGTGAGAAGGCATTGGCCTCTTAGAGAAAGCATGACCGTTGGAGAAAAAACATCGTTGCAGAACCTTTGGTTGACAGAAACAACATCATCTTGCCACCACTGCATATTAAACTTGGTTTAATGAAACAGTTCATCAAGGCGTTGAATAGAGATGGAACATGTTTTGGCTACATATGTACAAAATTTCCTGCACTGAGTAAGAAAAAATAAAAGCAGGTATATTGGATGGACCACAAATCCGCCAACTTATTAATGACCATCAATTTCAAGACTCAATGAATGATACTGAAGCAGCCGCATGGTCTTCGTTCTGTATGGTAGTGAAGAATTTCCTTGGAAACTATAAGTCTCCTAATAGTGATGAACTAGTGGAGAATATGCTCACTGCTTTTTGTGCACTAGGTTGTAACATGAGCATCAAATTACACTACCTACACAGTCATTTGGATCGATTTCCAGACAATCTTGGAGATGTAAGTGAGGAACAGGGTGAGCGTTTTCACCAGAATTAAGTACAATGGAAGAAAGGTATCGTGGACGGTGGGATATACATATGATGGCGGACTACTGTTGGAGCATCCACCGAGAATGTCCAAGATCATTGCATCGGAGGAAATCACAGAAACGGGGATTCTGCGACCTGATGGAGGAAAATTAATGATTCTAACGAGACTAATGTGTAAATAAATTATGGTAGTTTATATAGATACAGTTGTTTCATGAAAAAGAAAGTATTTGTTCTTTTGTATTTAATTGTATGCGAGTAATATAGTTGTATATGTGGACCAGTATTTTTGAACTGGTATATAATTTGAATAAACTCTATCTCAAAAACTAGAGCTGATAGGACGAAACTGAAATCATCTTTGGAATCAGTGACCCAAATATACCCATAAATAGGTGAAAACATTAAGGCACCAAAATCACTGTTCCCCAGTGTTATCCTAGCAGCGTGAGCAGAATTTTTTAAAGTTCCTGTATTACATTCGACAAAATTTCCGAGTTGAACAAGAAAACGCTGCATTAGCAACTAAAATTTCATTTGCTTTATAACAAACTCTGCTATGGTCACTTGATAAATAGACCACTGGGCTAATTAATGAGAAACAAAGTACTATATGAGAGCTTAAAAGCGCCTGCGAACACCGATACTAATACAACGTACAAATGATAATCTACATGACAAGTTATGAAAATTAACAGTATGTGGAAAAACGAGCGCGCTAAGAATAAAAAAAAACAACATAGCCTATGCAATTATTTCAAATTACAAGTTAAAACATGATAAAATAGTGGGTATAAAAAAAAATGGGATGACGTGCTTTTCAAAGCGCTCGGAACAAATTAGTTACTTGTAACGTAATGGGCAACACCAATGATCCGTCTCTCCACGCAACTCGCAAGATTTCAAAATCAATATCTAGTTTCCCTTAATTAACTTTATATAGATTTACGCATTTTTCGAAAATACAATTTTGTATTCATATTATTCATTCCAAATTTACGTTTCCATATATAAGGCATAAGATATCAGTATTTAAATTTGGTTCAGATCTAGGTGACATCTGTAGGCGATACAGTTGTGGGAATTATTAAATAGGATAGATTAGATTAGATTATATTAGATTAGATTTATTTAGCCTGGTAGAGTTAAGGCCATGCGGCCTTCTCTTCCACTCACCAGGACAAACATATATTACATCCGAATATAACAATCTCAATTAACTCTAATATTAAATACTAAGTAAAAATGTGATCAAAAAGATAATATCTAATATATTACGATCTATAATACAACCAGTTAATGTTAGTTACAATTAAGACTAAAACTAATAATAAAATGTATACAAGCAAGACATATTACATTGTCCCTGTCTAGTGTATATAAAAAACAAAGGAAAACAATGAGATATAGAAAATTAATTTTACGATTATACAATATTTAAAACAAAACAAATGAAAATATTTGTTATTCTTAATATTATTTTCATAAATAATTAAATTTATGAATTGTTAAAAGAATATTATCAGTGAGGTGTATAAGTTAGTTTGTTATTAAATAATTCTTTAGTTTGTTTTTTGAAGGATGTTATAGTTTCACAGTCTCTGACATAGGGCGGAATGGAATTCCATGTTTTGGTAAGTGAGACCGTAAAATATAATGAATAATATATAGTGTGATGAGGAGGGATATAAAGGACAATGTGCTGATGGGATCAACATTATTTAGTGAAAGGAATGAGTTACTTGAATAAATTACTTACTTTATTCTTCAATTTACTCCAATGAAATGACTCATTGACATATTAAATGTCCTCGCGTTATTGTATTGTGTTTGTTTTTCGTTCATCTATTCTCCTTTTCTATATTCTCATTCCATTTTTTTTGCCCTTTGTTTCAAACGTACATTCATTGTGTAAATTCATGAAAATCACTTAATATATTTTACATTCAAGTACCGTAGATATTAGCGTAGGGTCAAAATTAACGGTTTCTCGGGAAAAATTGAGAAAGCTTTGGGCTGATATCCATTATTTTATAATCCATCCATAGTAATTCTGCCCGAGGGCAGGTCTTTCACTGCAATCATAGCATTTTCATGCTATGCTTTGCAGCTTTACTAGGGAATTATAGGTTCTTTCCACACCAGTGAAGGATGATGATGATAATGCTAAGGATGATGATGATGGCCGGACGATGTTATACTAATCACGAGTAACGTCTTAAATTTCTCATTGTATAGAAGAAATTTGAAATAATTATTTTGCATTTTCTATCAAATGAGTTATAGGCCTACTTGGTTGTAACATTATCAATTGTTCTTGCATAACTTATACGCATATCTGGTTTGAACCCTATAAATGCAATTTTCGCTAATACAGTGTTATGGCCAAATTTTCGGACGTGCTTCAAACTTCTTCTGTCATATTTATGTATTTATTTAGTAAGTAAATTACTGGCACTATCGAACCCGAAATTTATGGTCGCGGGAACATCAACTATCCATACATCCCTGTAATGAAATATTAATTTCTAATCATGCCTGTATAGTTTACTTCCTTCAAATCATGATTGATCTTATTCTCCCACGTCATTCTTAGACTACCTACTAGGCTCTTCTCTTGTGTCTTTTCCACAAGACGTTACCATCTCCCTGTTTTATTCCCGAGATATGGAACAACGATGGAATGAGTATGTGCAGGTTTAAGGGAACCAATTTGAATATGCTTGTGTTGTTATTTAAATTTCGAGTAAAAGCGTTTTTTGTACTAGTCTCATTACTTTATTTTCCGACCACGTATTGGCATGCGTTTCTATAGATATGCAAAAGTATAATTTATTTCTGCTCCTCATTCCTCTATTACTGTATTAGGTGGTTTTAAATTATTTTAAAGTGGAATTTAAATCCGCCACTTCTTCAAAATATACCTAATTTGTTAATGTCCACTCGTAATTAAAATTATATTTTATATGTAACAACTTTGACCCTCCATGGTATCTTTACCTTGTCGTGGTGGAGTGGCTTGCGTGCTTAAATGATCCTGAGAGCTATGCCGGCGGTAGCATTGCTGCCGATAGGGTTACCCATGACGGACTGGTCGGAGGTGATAAGCCAGACGAAATAAGTTCCTTGGTCGAAAGAGTGACGATCTTTCACCGTAAAAATACAACTGTCAAGAAATGCGGACATGGGTTCTACTGGGGTAAAATTTTCTGGAGGTCAAATAGTCCCACATTTGGTTCTCCGGGCGGGGAATACTTCAGGGAAGCCATGCCAAAGGCTCAAACACAGGGACATGTTCCTAGGAACATGGAATGTTAGGACTTTATACAATAGCGGGGCACTAGAGATATTAACGCGGGAATTAGATAAATCGCCCTTGGATATAGTCGCTTTACAGGAAGTTAGGTGGCCAGGAGAAGGTATTCAGGAATCAGGAAGTTTTGCATTATACTACGGGGGTGCAGAAAGACCTGCATTTGGAACGGGTTTTTTAGTCAGAAGGAGGATCCTATCCGCTATCCGAGATATTAAGTTTGTTAGTGATAGGATATCATACATAATTCTAAAGGGTAAACGACATGATTTTATAATTGTAAATGTACATGCCCCCACAGAAGATAAAGATGACAAGATCAAGGATGAGTTCTATGAAGAATTAGAATGCTTATTTGATAGCCTTTCACGATATAATATGAAAATTGTCTTAGGAGATTTTAATGCAAAAGTGTGGTGGGAAGATATATTCAAACCAACAATAGGCAAATTCAGTCTTCATGAAGATAGTAATGACAACGGGGTTAGATTAGTCACATTTGCCACATCAAAGAATCTCATTGTTAAGAGCACAACATTTCAGCATAAGGATATTCATAAATACACCTGGACGTCTCCAGATGGAGAAACTCGGAACCAGATAGATCATGTATTAGTGGATAAACGCTGGCACAGTAGCATCATTGATGTTAGATCAGTTAGAGGGACAGACTGCAATTCGGATCATCATCTGGTCAGAGTGAAAATCAGACAACGGCTATCGCTTATGAGAGGAACAAACGCTACAGATGATTCTGTAAAATATGAATTAAAAAACTTGAAAAATGATGAAATGCGGCAAGAATACCAAATCAAAATTGCTAATAGATTTGAAGTACTGGAATCTTCCGATGACAATGTGGCAAACGAAGAAGAAACTGATATAAATAAAGAATGGGAGGCTATAAGAGATACTATTAAATTGTCAGCATCAGAAAGCATTGGTTGTTTAAAAAAGAGGCAAAACAAGAAATGGTTTGATGAGGAATGTGCCGACATTGTAAACAAAAGAAAGCTAGCAAAAATGAAATGGTTACATGAGCCAAATGAGGTAAATTTAGAGCAATTGGGTAGTGTTAGACGGGAAACCACCAAGTTACTAAAGAGTAAAAAGAGGGAATATTTGAGAGAAAAGATTAATGATCTTGAAATGAACGCAAAAAATAGGAACATTAGAGAATTATATCAGGGAATTAGTATAGAGAAGAAAGGGTTTCAGGCTAGAACAAACATAATTCGGAATGAAAATGGGGATATGATTGCAGATTCTAAGAGTATATTAAATAGATGGAAAAGTTACTTTAATCAGCTATTAAATGTACATACAGAACAAGACATTGAGGAGGATAAGTTACAGACAGCAGAAATGCTAGTCGCAGAGCCAAGTGCATTAGAGGTTGAAATGGCGATTGAAAAATTGAAGATGTATAAAGCATCAGGTTCAGATGAGATCCCAGCAGAACTGATAAAATCAGGGGGAGAAAAATTGATGGACAAGATACGTTGGTTGCTTAGTATGATTTGGGAAAAAGAAGCTCTTCCAGATGAATGGAAGGAATCAATTATCTTACCAATTTATAAGAAAGGAGATAAAACTGATTGCAACAACTACAGGGGCATCTCATTACTTTCAACTTCGTACAAAATTCTAACAAATATATTAGTAAGCAGACTTACTCCCTATATTGATGACATTCTAGGAGATCATCAATGTGCATTTAGAAGAAACAGGTCTACAACAGATCAGATTTTTAGTATAAGACAGATTTTAGAAAAGAAATGGGAATATAATGGTACTGTACATCAACTATATGTAGACTTCAAAAAAGCATATGATTCAATTAAGAGGGAGAAGTTATATAGTATCCTGCTGGAGTTCGGAATTCCTAAAAAGTTAGTTAGACTTATACGAATGTGTCTAAATGGCTCAAAGAGTAGGGTGCGTGTAGGCAAACAGTTTTCAGACACTTTTGAAATCCAGAATGGGTTGAAGCAAGGAGATGCACTATCTCCTCTACTATTTAATTTTGTACTAGAGCATGCCATTAAATCTTTAGAGAATGAGGAAGGATTACAACTGAATGGTATTAATAAGCTGTTAGTTTATGCTGATGATGTAGTACTACTGGCCGATAGCGAGGAGATACTAAAGGCCAACACGCACACACTATTGAGTAACACTAAGAAATTGGGACTGGAAGTAAATATCAATAAAACTAAATATATGGTCACACGTAGAAATTCAGTATATAATGGAAATGGACAGCTAAAGACAAATGAGGGAAATTTTGAGGAAGTGGGTGAATTCAAATACCTAGGAACAATAATCACAAATAGGAATGAGATGCACAAAGAAATTAAACATAGGCTCAATTCTGGAAATGCGTGCTATTATGCATTACAGAGACTTTTGATGTCCCAACTCCTTTCAAAAAACGTTAAGCTGAAAATATATAAAACTATTATTCTACCAGTTATATTATATGGGTGCGAAACATGGACTCTTACTTTAAGGGAGGAAAGGAGATTGCGAGTATTTGAGAATAAAGTTCTTAGGAAAATTTTTGGACCAAAGAGAGATGAACAGACAGGTGAATGGAGAAGACTACATAACAATGAACTACATGGTCTTTATAGGAAGCCAGATATAATAAGAACAGTTAAGTCTCGTAGACTGCGATGGGGAGGACATGTTGCGCGTATGGGGAATGAAAGACGTGCATGGAAACTTCTTGTAGGAAAGCCAGAAGGAAAACGCCCAGTTGGTAGACCAAGAATGAGGTGGGAGAACAACATTAACTATGATTTGAGGGAAGTAGATTATACAGGGAATGATTGGAAAGCATTAGCTCAGGATAGGGATGTGTGGAGAGCTTATGTCCGCGCGGCCATGAACCTCCGGGTTCGATAGTGCCAGTGAGTAAGTAAGTATGTAACAACTTTGATGTTTTAACACACATGAAACAGTGCTAACAAAATGTTTATTAATCATAAACATTTCTAGTTTTTTTTAATTCAAGAGTTTTTTTTTTAAATTTAATATTAATAATAATAATCACTAATCAAGACATTTCAACTTTGAAATTTGATATATAGACGAAACGTTGTGATCATCCTCATATTGACCATTATGAATCCAAAAATGAACCCATTTTTAGTAGCACTTTCAGATTTTCAGTTTTTACATTTATAACCTTTCAGAAAAAAATAATCCAACTATACCGTTTCACATTGTTTATATCTAATGTAGAATGTTTAAACATGAACAAATGTTATATTAGAATTGTTATGAACACTGGAAATACAGATTAATTCATATAAATATATGTAAATGAGTACTAACATTTACTCATTAGACAGGATTCCTTGTAAATTATTTGTCTCTTTTGTATTGTGTATTCTCTTTTTGTAGAACAAGCAGTAATCACTCAACATGGATCGATCCCACACCCCTTTATAATGCTGTTCCGTCTGAAAAAATATTCTGATGAAATCGTTCTCCTTGTTCCACGCTATAGCACCCATGTTTTGAGAAAAACTTGATATCAGCATGCAGGAAATTTCAACCTAATTTCTTGTAATTCTTAAGGAGGTTCTGAACAAGTTCTTCACCTTTTTATTCCTTCTTGTTGTTGAGGAATCCATTCAAACACTTGTAAATGATTGCCATGCTGCACGTTTATTTGGGGTTAACGATGTAAAAAAGTTGTAACCCACCACTTTTTCATTCTGAGGTCGAAAGAATATTCCTCCTTTTATTTTTGCATCACAAGGGAACATTATTTTCAAACAACTGTACCCCTCACTTGCTTTTTTCTACAGCTTTCACAGTGTTTCATCGGCCCAAATTTATTGTATAACGGAGGAATAAAAACATTTTGTGTATTTAACTGAAGGTTTAATACTTTACGTTATTTTGCAAGGGAGTGAAATTTTTTCTTTTGGACATTCCTTGACCATGTAGTGATAGTTGTTGAATATCACGGTTGTCCGAAAGGCACAGAAACAAGGATATTTAGTGAATTCATTCCGCATTCCTAACAGAAAACCAATACTTTTAAAATCCTGCAGATATGTCAATTATGGTTCTCATATTTACTGGCTTCAAGAATATGACACATTTTCGTACTAGTAGGTTTCCTTCATCGCTACAGAGTGTGATACAGATATGGACGGAAGTTTATTTTCTATGAGTAAAGAAATGGTCTTTAAAATAATTTTAGAAGTATCTATAATCAAGATCCAGTCTTCAAAATTATGTGTAATATGTAATTTTTAATATTAGTCTATTTACAACGCTGCATACATCAACACCAGAATCTGTTATTGTGAAATATAGTAATAAATACTTATTTCTATTTATATATCCTAAAGCCCTAGTATTTTTATGGAATATCTTATATTTTCGAAGAAGAGATTCTAGAAGCTCAGCCAGGAGTTTAGTAAGTAGAAATCAATCGTTGAATGCCATCCGCGATTTTGTTCTTCCTCTTGTGGAATGTAGGTGTAATTCTTTGATGAAGAGTGTTGTTTATCATCACATAACATTTTGTCAGATTCCGATTCTTCTTGCCACGTAGAAGGTGTAATGGGACAGGTAAATTCTCTCCATGAGGTAATGGCCTTATATCCGATGGGAGATCAGGATACTAAATGTCACGCTTTTGTTCACGCCACGCCACTGACACACAGAAAGGTAAGTGATACTTCTTGCTGTTTAACAACTTAGCTAGCTAGCGCGCACGCACACATATATAACGCAATGGCAAATAATTTGATTACATATTCGTAATCAGTGTATCAAACTCGGTATTAAGAATCATTGGTATCTCTGTACAAAAAGCATTGAGTAGGGTAATGAATAACAATAATTAAGAAGAAAGTCGAAACATTCTGAACATAAAAACACATACACACAATAGATGATTAAAGTATAGCGACGCCACTGAATAGTACTGGTGCACCAGATAACAAACATCACATGGGTTGGCAAGACGGTAGCATGTTGTATACTTTTCAGAATTACAAATAATATAACTATATGGTTAGTTCCTCACAGCGTACAGACTTTCATTGTGATATGATCATTCGTGCCTACCTAAGTGGCAAGTGATTCAGAGATATATTAACCTATCTGGTACTACCAAAATGAACCATTTTAAATGTGGCAGGATAATTTGTTGGAACCATGTGTGGCAGGACTTTTAATAGAAATTTGGCTCAATGAACATGAGGTCTTAATCTCAGGCGGGGGTGTCCTGTGAGTAACGATATATTAAGATCGGTAGGAAAACAGAATAAGTAACAATCTCTCGGTAACACAAGAATGGTCGATTTTATTAATTTGGATGACGAGTACAATGTCAGGTAATTAAACCCTTTGCGGGCGAAAACCCATATATGGGCAGCCTGTCTATTCCCTCGCAGGCCTACACATATATGGGTAGGAAAAATACATTCTACTTTGCCAGCAGTTCTGGTCCACGCAGTTCCATATATTCTTCAAGAGATGGCAGGAGAATGTTCTTTCTACTATTCTGAGTGGGGAATTCCCTTTTTAATTCACTTAGGAATATTTTCATGTGAGATAATCAGTGGAGTTCTTGTGTCGTGCGTCATTACATATTAAGGTGGCTCATTCGTAATATATTTATCCTGTTTTTATGTAAAATGGCAAAAATAAAGCTGAATACAGGCGAGGAAAGAGAACAACTAGTGAATGAAATCGGTAGAAAGTTTTAGAATTGTCATTTAGGGACGGTAGAGGGGATTCTTACGAAATATCGTCAAGTAGTGAAAGTGAATGCGAGAGTGACATAAGTGACACCATCGAAACTAGTGCACCTAGTATAGGTGAGTCATTTAGATCGCGGCCCAATTTCTAATATACCAACATATAAAATTCAGCAGGGGCTGGTATTACCATCTCGTTTTGATCAGGATACCGATCCAGTGGAATATTTTCACTTCTTTTACAATTAAATGTTTAACGTAATAATGAAGGAAACCTGCATTCAAGTGGAACATCAAACAAAAATCAACCTTAACTAAAAGAGCTAGAATTGCAACATAGTCTCACTCAAGTTTGCGATATAAAAGCGTTTTTCGGGATAGTGATCAACAAGAGGCTTCACCCCACTCCTGATATCAATGACTACTTTTCCAGAAATTTAACTTTTTTGGCAATGTTTTTCCAAGATCTAATATCTCCTCTTGTTTTGGAATCTACATTTTGCCCATGCTGAAGGTAACAAAAAGTTAGAGAAAGAGCATTTGACACAGGGTGTGATGGAAAAAATAAGGCACAAGTATTCTCTCTTCTACTTACCAGGACCTCCCATATCTATCGATGAAAGCACAGTCAGCTTCAAGGGGGAGTGAAATTCAAATTCTACAACCAAAATAAACCAGCAATATTTGGAAAGAAAGTGTTTTCCCTCTCAGTCAGTTCCAGTGGGTACCTATATAATTCCAAGCCCTATATGAAATAAACTCAATCAGATTCTGATTTCAAGTTATCAAGGACTTGACTTCAACCTTCCTAACATATCCTACAGATCCACCTCGAAGTTCCCATATTTATATTGACAGGTAGCAAACTTCACCTGAATTAGCAGATTAATTATGGAAGATGAATATGGCCACAACAGGTACAGTGCTGAGCAATAGAAAAAAAAATTCAGATTCCCTAAAGCCAAATAAAATAAGAAATATGAAAAAAGGGGGATGTAATTAGTTTTATAAACGAAGAAAAACTGGCTCTCGCATGGGGAGATAAAATAACCCTATCTCTTTTGAGTACTTATCATAAAGGGGCCAAAATTAAATGACGGCAGTACCTTCAAAACTATGTGTTTCAAAATTGATCATTCAGAGAAGAATTTTTAGGAACAAAACAAATTCTGCAATCTTCATATTTGAAGAGAAAAATTATACGCTCAGACTGGGATTTGAACCCAGGACCTTCCGCACTCTAGGCAAATACTCTACCAAGTGAGATATCTGAGAAACTCCCATCTAAACGGAATTTTTTTTCTAGAATGGAGTTCCTCACATAGCTCACTTGGTAGATCATTCGCCTAGAGTGAAAGAAGTCCTGGGTTCAAACCCGAGTCTGAATGTATAATTTTTCTCTTCAAGTATGATTTATTCACCATTGAGATGTATGAAATGAATAATAAAACACTTCCAGTCATTCTTTACATAACTATTAGAAAAATAAGAAACCATCAATAGAACTGTAACAGTTATGAAATGTTCTTCCTTATCTAGGTGCACTATTTACATTATTATTATTATTATTAATATTATTATTAATATTATTATTAATATTTTTATTATCGGTATTATTTATTCATATTCATATTATTATTATCATTATTATTATTATTATTATTTTGTGCAGGAACTTTTCATACAATAACTTACTAATACAGAGTGATCAAAAAGTTAAACAGGCCAGTGAGGCTTATGCCATTTTCGCATTGACACATTTTACGTAAAATAATAAAACATCGGTTTGAAGAACATAAGTGATGGATATTAACAAAAAACAAGGCATATATTGTTTTTGAAAGGGAAATACACAATTTAAGTAGCATTTATTAATATTTGCATGAAATTAATTATTTTCAAAATTTACCTTTCGCCCTCGGTCATAAAAATAAATTGTGATGTAGAGTCCATATATCTGAAGGAATGATTGTGATTAATAGCATGAAAAGACACAAGTCCTTCTGAAAATGATAATTTCTCTTATTCGTCTCCATAATGTGGAGAAAGATGCAGCCGTATTTAAATATCTTTTATGTTTCTGTGTCTCCAAGTGCTTTGAAATATCATTCCTCCCGCCGTGCGGAATAGAAAAATCACCATAACATTTCTCACATTTTACTATGTAATCGCCTTTGTTTTCTTTTAATAGAAGGAAATTCACTTAATAGTTCGTTGAATTTGCATCCTCCTTTATTATTAATTATGTTAAAAAAATAAAAAAATAATATTAATAATTTAAAATTATATTATAAATTATTATATAATATTGATTTAAAACACAGTAAGTAGGTACATAATCACATGAAGATATTATATTGTTAGTTTATAAATTAAATTAATTTGATTGTTATAAAATAACTATATTTAAAAAAAATATTTTAATTTTAATCTTATAGGCCTATTTCTTTCCAAATAATGACAAGATCTAAATAATAACAATATCTAAATAATAACAAAATTAACTTTTAAGGCCGGAGCTATATATAAATAATACGAGATATCTCTGAAAAATTCAACAAAATATATGTATTTATGAAATATATAAATTACTTACCTAAATTAAGTGAATAGCTGATTTGTTGAAATCTCTTGTTTAACTAGCACTAGCACGTAGTACGATGCGTATCGTATGAGGGACAGTTGCAAAATGTTTTCGTCGTTACCAATGCCAAACAATGCCATTGTTCATTAAGTCCAAACAATGGTGGTCGAATTCTATCAACTGTTCAGCAATGCAAGCATTGATAAGCAGTTCTCGATAATCAGTTCTCAACAATTAGTTGTTATTATTAAAGTTTTACATTATAAAATTAACAAAAGTAATATAAAACTCATATCAAGGCGAAATAGCCACATGGATGCCGAAAACCGTATATTCCTTTTCCCTTCTATCGCCGTTACCTAGCTTATGGTGCATTCTTTCAAAAAATCGGAACTTTTTTAAAACGCCGCGGGACGCGGGAAAATTTGTTACAAATCGAGACATCTGGTCGCTTTAGGTTAATGTGATGTTTAAACTAGACCACTGAACATCAGCGCTTCTCCTTACTTTTTTATAATTTCACATAACATAAAATTTAAAAAATATTGAGAAAATAAAATATTGAAAGTCTTGAAACTTTAACTTTTTTTCTGTAAAATTATTAAATTTTGAATTATCAGGTATTTCCCCTTGACTCTTCAAACGTTGTTAAAAAGGAGATAGTTTTGACACTGCTACAAGTAAAATTTTCATTGTGGGTAGAGAAAATTGAGCTATCATGGCTGGCGCGTGCACACAATAAAAGTAAATGAAATCCCCTGTGAATACTGAGTGTTGCTTGTAATGGAGTAGAGATCGCCGACATTAGATATTAGAAACATCGAAAATTTGTGATTTTAAGAGATTAGTCATGCTATACGTTGTGGCAGAAGTCCGATGAATGGATATGAGTGTGGCGAGCAAGAGGAACGATATCTGTATATGAGTGTTGTGTCAACTCTGAAATTTAGAGAAGATGGTTATTATAGTAAAGGACTGCTTCTCATAGCACGGGGTGGGTCCCCTAGTAATTAACCCTGAAAGGCATCGTTAACATAGAAGATTATGAACACGTTGTGAAGTATTGTACGCCTACCGTACAAGACCAGTTTGACGATGATTATTTGTATAAGCATGACAATGATTCATCCATTAAAGGGAGTTATATAGGATAGTGGTTTAGTGACATTAACGTTCAGGAAATAAACTGGCCAGTCCATAGTCCCGATCTCAATCCAACCGAACCAGAAACGTTCAGGAAATCACAGGATAGACTTCCTCCTGGAGCAGAGCGCAAACAAATACACCCCTAAAATATCCAACTCTACAACTGAAAAGCTGTTTACACGACGAATGAAAATAAAGCGCATAGTCAGCGGCTTTCCATCATGACTAACGAAACAGGTAGATATACATTTCGCGAGGTATTGGAAATTTATTACTTTCGCATTCAGCATAAAAATACGACCGAGTGTTAACTGTGTTCAAAACAGTTCTTTTACGTGAGACATTTTAACATCAGGCGACATTTCAATTTTTCTCATGTTGATGACCATGGAAATGATACATTTTTAGGTATAAGAAAAAGGAAATATTAACAATAATATGTAAATGTAGTTTACGCGACGTGGATTAAATTGAATTAATGAGTTTATATTACGACTATTATTATTATTATTATTGCTATTACTATTATTATTATTACTATTAATGTTATTATACATGGGGAATTATATGAAAGCTCTTGATAGATTTTGCAGGTTGCAATGTTACAAATTTTCTTTCAACATGTATAGGCCTACATGTGAGCAACTATTTTCGAAATTAAACTATACTAAGGGTGATATTCGATCCAATTTAAACGACCGTACTCTCGATATTACGTCTCTCTACATCTATATGCGCATGCGGTTCACGAGCTAACGCATTGTTAAATGTTTTAAATACGCTCTATTTGGTTTTAACCGTCTTAAATAGTTAAAGAACAGTGAAGGAGGCGTGTTTCTAGATATTTACAAGTGTTCGACAAATGCAATGTTACTCAAATTGCGACATTTTAAATAAAGTTCAACTCTCGTTCATAATACAGAAGCAAACATGGCAATTAGTAACCGGCGTTCCAGTAGTGTAGATCGTTAAACTACTAACAACGACACAAAATATATGTGATAGTCAGGGTTCGAATCATCCGACAATATTTATTATTCATTTGTATTTTCGCAAAATACATCCTATAACATTTAATTTCTGTCACATAACTTACGTCCATTCTACACTATCTTAAGAAATACTCCTGCCTTCGTAAACTCTGTAACACCATTTAGCTACCGGTATAAATTTCATTGTGTGTGCAGTATTACATTTTAATAATAATGCTATAAATGTATGTAATAAAATATAATATAGCATCATATATTTATGAGTTTATTTACTTATTACGTATTAGTGAGGGAAAAAGTTTCACCCTTCAAATAAAATATTTGGTTTATATATGTGAAGTCCAGCTTAGTAACAGCCCATAGATGATTAACAATAATAATAATATTAATAATAATAATAATATTAAGAATAATAATAATAGTAATAACAATAAAAATAATAATAATGAGATGTATCAAATTATGTAATTACCTGGGCATCAAAATTAACTAAAATGTACCCAAGAAAAAGAAGATAAAAATTTTAAAAAGCTTTGGGCATAGGAATCTGTTTTATTACATTTCAAACCTGTTTATAAATAGCTAAAATATAATAATATTAATAATACATATAGTAATGCTTCCAAATAGTTCGTACTTTTTTTCTTTAAGAGTGGACATACGGAATAAAATAGAAAGCATTTTAACAATTAAAAAACTTACCCCACAGGGAACCGGACCTTGCGGCAGTACGTTGATGGCTGGGAGTAATGCCCCTAAATTCACTGTTTTAATTATTGTGAATTGTTTGTTTGCCCTGCCTCGGTAGCTAGTCGGTTCCTGTTGTTTCAGGGTGAGCGCTGAGACTCCTATCTACATAGGGTTCGGAAGGAGAATTGCGTGGGAACAGACAATCACGAATAATGAAAACAACTTTATTTAATTTAATTAATGAAGTAAGCTCTTAAAATACACTCGATACATTGTGCACCGTTGAATTAGTGTTGACTTTCGATGCACGGGGACTCTCACTCTAAGCTTAACAATTATTAATTTTAGAATAATTTCTAAGTACCATGACTTGGGCTCCCTTCTCGAATACCAAACCTATGAAATCTCTGATATAAGTCTTCTCCCTACGAAATGTTGAGTATAATTAAGTTAATTTGTCCTCATGAGTTTCGTATCGAAGTCAGGACCCTTTATTCCCATATATGGTCGTATACCCGAAATCTGATTTTGATTGGTTAGAATATTCAATCACATGTCTTCTAAGGGCGTAAATATTTTATTTAAACTCCCACATACATTTGTAATTTTATTCTCACGGCTAGGGAGCGTGTTTACCAGTTTGCGCATTCCGCGATTGTAATTTTGGAGTTTGAAGTTTCTCCCAAACGTGATTTTTCAAGCTAGACCCAGCTTAAGGATTTCAGGTCTAATTTGAAGAGGTTACATATTTATGACTTCTGTTACTTAGGTTATTTGTTTATTCATTAATCATATTTCTTAATCACTATTCTAGATTAGGGCCGTATCTTATTCGCTACAACCTGTAACCTCTTGCATGCGAATCAAGCCACTAAGCACTGAACTAAGCATTCGCTTCCTTGTTGCGTTTAGAAAGAATGCTCTTGAAGGAAGAAGGGAAACGTATTGTAAGTCTACTGTGCTATTAGTTTACTTGTGTGAATCGCGCGTTAGAACTTCAAATATTCGAGATCAAGAGTCGGCCCATTCTTCTTGTCGCTAAGTGTACAATGAATCTTAAATCAGAACGTTGCGGGTTACTGAGAAACTCTTCAGTTCTAGGAAGTGGTGTATGAATTAATTTAAAACTGATTAATGAATTTTCATATCATTGGGCCACTGATGTTTTACACAATATTTTAAGATATGCAGGTGAGCAAGTACTCCACGATGTTCTTTATCTCAATTGAATTGTATTATTTGAGAGAGAAAAATATAATTTTAACCGAGACAACAATGTTGTAAAGAGAAGGCTCGTCAAATCCCACAGTAGAGTAAATTGTTAATTGCATTTTTGTTGTACGATATTTTAATCAGTGATGATACTGTAATAATTTTAAAAAAATATTTTTTTATGTGACTTATTGCTATTATACATATATTTTGTCAATTAGCTTAGTGCTCATATCATGTAACTAATATAAACTATTGAAAATAATAGCTAATAACTTAAAAATATGAAGTACAATTTTACATATTTTACTAAACTCATTGCCTGTCTCAATACAAGTAATTAAAGTGAACATTTGAGAGATGCTGCAAAATGTTGCTCAGTATGAAATTATAAAAGAAGCAAATTATGAACATATTCTTGAGTCATATTATTATTTTGCAGTTTGTTATAACTGATAGAAAGAATAAGATGTTCGAAGCAGTAATTAATGGAGTTTAGTCACATGAATTATTGTATAATTATGAAAAATATCAAATAAAATATGATTTGAAAGTAATTACTTATTTATGTTACCCAATAATATTTATAAGCCATTTAAAACATATGCCTTTATATTCCGTTGGAGGCTACCTTTCCATGAGGAAATTGCAGTGATGGAATTGAAGACATCCGGGAAAAAGAGAGGTAAGACAGAAAAGTCATAAAAAATCAGTTAAAGAACATTCATATAGCTTGAGCAGTATATTTTATGTGGGTTAATTACGGAGCAAAAGTAAGGCTAGTCACTGAAATATTTGATAGTGAAAATTTCCCTACGGATAAAGAGGATGGTAAGTCTATAGTAAACACGGGAAAAGGGAGGCAATTCATTTTATTCTAACTGTTGCAGTGCAGGTGTAGAGTAATAGAATTGCATTTATTCTATAATATTGTGACTGCTTTGGTAGGGGAATTACATTTACACTATTTTTTCACTGTAGTACTTCATATGTTGCTTTACTAATAATATTGTGCGAGAAAAGTGAAAACTGGAATCACATACTTTTGCAGTGAAAGAGTGAGATCAAGAACAATTTATCTTATGAAAGTAGTAAGAAATGAAAGAGTTTTGGTAGGATGAAAAATAATAACAAGCAATTGAGAGTTCAGACTCTTGAAACTGGAGACTCCTGTTATTGTAGGTTAAAATCTTTCAAACGTATAGATGTAAATCAGCGAAATAAATTAATCAACAAATTCAAAAGTTTACAGTGTCAGAGGGACGAACTTTATACATACGTTTGGTCTAATTACATCCCACAATATTAACCAGAGGAGACCAAAAAGAAATGAAGACGATGCTCTCCTTCACAGTAAAAGTTTCAAATACAAGGTAATAATATCAGATAAGATTGTTGTAAATTAAATAAATACATATGTCAAAAAGTTTTCAGGTTTTTAAATGACATTTAAAAAAATTGAAAATATCTGAAGATCTATAAATACTAATGCAGAGATAGGCAAGGATATGTGAGGTAAACGTACCAACAGGCGCAACAAATTATCCAAAACTGGTTATGGAACACATTTCATTAAGGGTCCTGAAAGCCACTATAGCATAAAAAAACAGAAGTTGTATTTAACTATGAATTTTAACAATGTAAACATATATAAAGAATATTTTCCTGAAAACGTTGTATCTTATGAAACATATTAAACCATTTCAAAAACACAGTTCAACATTTCCTTTGGGTACCCCAGAAACGATTCCTGTAGTATTTGTGATGAATTTACTGCTAACAAGGAGTCACTCCTGTTCAGTTAAGTATCATTGCAAATGAAGAGACGAGACCGGAGATAAAAAAGAAGGTCATGTATCTTGAAACTGAAAATAAGGTTCACATAGCAAGAACTGAGATTATTTATAATGACCTGAGGGAAGCAAGGAAGATAAGTACTAAATGTATCTCCATGGATTATCAGAAAAATCACCCCTGTCCAAACATTGTATATTAAAAGCAACATTTAAGCTCATTTTCTTTCAAAATTCACCAGTTGTCTGATAACAAGGTCATTTTCTATATTTATCCTGAAACTCATGGTAGGAAAGGAGCGAATGAGGTAAATTCATTTCTTAATCAGTATATTACAACCATTCGTAACCCAAATATCCGACATTTAAATACATTATGTGACTCTGCAGTAGGGCAAATAAAAATTACACCCTCTTCAGTTATTTAAACTACATTGTTCATGAGAAGAAATGTTTGCCGTCAGTTCTTGTCACATTACCAATAAGTGGACATACATGTCTAGAATGTGACAAGGATATGGGTCCTATAAAGTAAAAAAAAAAGAGCGAAATCCCTTAAGACTGGGTTGGAGTTTTCCAAAGTGCAACAATGAAAATAATGAATATATGTAAGACGAAAAGAAAAACTCTCACTGTTCTTGTAAATGGCTAAATGGTCCAAGACCAATAAAAAATTAGCTTCTCAAGATCTATTCCAAGTTTTACAAAGTAAACTGATTTGTTTCACCACAATTGCATCCACAGATATAAATTTCCTACATTATGATTAGACCAGAACAACCATGTCAAGCACAATGGTTTGTAATCTAGCAATTCTATGTACTGAGAGGGAGAAATTCTGGAGTTTTTTAAACGACCTACCACCAGCGATCAGCAAATTTATTGCTTGATGGCTCCAGAATACCTTATATATATCCATCCATAGTAATTCAGCCCGAAGTCAGGTCATTCACTGCAATCATAGCATTTTCATGCTATGCTTGCAGCTTTACTAGGGAATTGTAGGTGTGGTTGCTTCCCGTTGCTTACCACACCGGTGAAGGTTGATGATGATGATGATGGTAAGGATGATGATGCCCATATGATTTTGGGGACCGTTTGGGCCTTAAAGGTTTCCTGACATTTTTCTTACAGGTGAGGAAAACCCCGTTAAAAACCTCACCCAGAAAAACTGCCCCGACCGGGGATCGAACCCGGGTCCGCTGCGTGACAAGGCAGCACGCTACCTCGAGACCACAGCGGTGGACATATATATATATATATATATATATATATATATCATGTCTTGCATTATTATCATCATTTTGCATGTCATTACATAATTCTTTCAAGAATGGGAGTTGACAGCAGCAATGTTGTTGGGATTAGATACTTTCTAAAGACTGTAATACCTTGTCTCAACCAAAATAACTACTCTTCTTACACCATTAAAATGGCTTCCTCCATGAAAACTATTGCATAACCTAAATATTCTAAAGCTTTCTAACAACAATAATAATGATGACGGTGATAATAAAAATAATAGCACTTTCTCATATCTGAATGGAAAATATGGTTTTTTAATCAATCATTGAGTTAATTTAAAAGCAGAATAGACTTAATCAAGAAAAAAGTATTTTCGCCGTTCCGAATGATTTATGGGTCATTTCTTACTTCCTGTAATTTCAGTGTTTCTATATTAATTCTATTATAGTTTTGAAAACCTTCCTTCCGGCATTTTCTTTATTTCTGGCACTATGTACAACGCACACTATGTGCAACGTGTTAGTTTTGGCTCAATGTGTATGAATGGATTGCGTGCTTAAATGATCCCGACAGCTATGCCGGCGGCAGCATTGCTGCCGATAGGGTTACCCATGCCGGACTGGTCGAAGGTGATAAGCCAGACGAAAAAAGTACCTTGGTCGAAAGAATGACAATCTTTCACCGTAAAAATAAAACCGTCAAGAAATGCGGACATGGGTTCAACTGGGGTGAAATTTTCCGGAGGTCAAATAGTTCCCCATTCGGTTCTTCGGGCGGGGAGAACTTCAGGGAACCCATGCCAAAAGCTCGAACATGTACAACGTGACCTGTGCAAAGTGTTTGTTTTGGCTGAATGTGTTTATTTCAGTCACTATGGTAACGCGGTAAGTAATTCCTCCTTCAAATTTGTTCCCCTTGAATATGAGGTATGAGAAATATCTGATTCAAAACCCTTTTGTGGCAATCACCAATTTGTTTACGACGGTCATATATGGCGTGGTGAAACGCAACACACGCTTAGTTATTTTTCACTCGATATTATTATTCGTCGAAACTTCAAATTTTACTTATGTTGGTGAAACCGGCCCTCAGTATAAGAAATAATTTACAAAGAGTAAGGCAAAAAATAGTTAGTAATGAAATATATGAGTGCAATTTGTAATTGTAGATACATATGGTAGGAAGGGCTAAAGTTTACTCTTTCCTAGTTAAAGTTAATTTTTATTATTTAAAAATAATATTACAACATTTATGAAGTTATTTAGAAACGAGGAGGCTAAGAAAATAGATGATAATTTGTTTTTAGAAAAATGATCTTCTGTCTCAATTTAGAACATATGAAGAAGTATGGTAGATGGCACACTTTCATCTCTTACCGTCGCCTATAGCCCAGTTTTCTTGAATGCGTCATGTACAGCCACATTTACAGTGTAATACTATACGTTATAAGGGATTTAAAATGTTTAATTGACATTTGAACGTAAAACGTTGAGACATTAAGTCACCATAAATTAATTAGAAAATTTGGTTTTCAGATCTGAAAATAATGGTCATAAATGGTGTAATGGCTAAGTTTCCTGAGTTGAATCCTAAAGTGTCCCGGAATCGATTCCCCTCTATATAAGACTCCTTGTTACGTATAGTACTGAATATAAAGAACACATGTCATGTATTGTCTTCTGTAGAAATTGAGAGCAACCACTTCCATACGCCTAGGCTATTCTGACATGTCATGACAGGGATTTATATGTCATATTGTCATGAACGATGTCCACTCATCCACGTGTAGACAACTGAATTTATTATACAGAGTGTATAAAAAATGATGGCGCAAACTTGCATGGTTGAAAGTACACGATAATAGAAGCAACAATGCCCCAGTAAAGATGGGTCCGGAAACGAGCTGTTTCCGAGATAATTACGAATGTATGGTTACAAGCCGCCACTGACTTCATTGTAAAAATCGTACTCTTTAGTTCAAATTAATTTGAATTTAGACTTTACTATTAATTTTTCAACTCATTTAGTTCATATTTCACAGTTCACTTCACTTATGGGTTACCTATTAAATGAGGTGTTCGGTGTGTCTTCCTTGCATCTGGATGCAATACTGTGCTCGTCTCTGTAATGAATGTCGAATTCTTTCAAAAATCCCTGGTTCATTTCTGAATTCTTGACAAGCATGTACAACTCTCTGCTCCAGTTCTTCAACCGTTTTAACGGGTGTGCTGTATGTATACTTCACTTTTGAGGTGACCCCAGACACAAAAATCCAAAGGATTTAGATCAGGTGATCTTGGAGGCCAAGGTAAAGATCCGCCTCGACCTATCCATCTTTGGCTGTATCTGCGCGTTAGATGCCGTCTCATAGCAGCAGCAAAATGTGCTGGAGCTCCATCATGCATGTACCACAAACTCCGACTTTGCTGAAGGGGAACATCATCAAGCAATCCTGGAAGATGACGCCGCAGAAACCTAAGGTACCTCCGTCCATTACGTTTTCGTGGAAAAATGTGTGGCCCAATGAGTTGATTACCTAGTACCCCTAACCACACATTCAGTGAGAAAAATTGCTGATGTGGTGACTCATGAACATCATGTGGGTATATTTCGCACCAAAAATGTGTATTATGATAATTAAAAACACCATCGCGTGTGAATCATGCTTCGTCTGTAAATAAAATGTTACATGCGAAACGAGGGTTGATTGCAGTCTGTTGTTTCATCCACTGACAAATCATCACTCTAGGAACGAAGTCCACATCATTGAGACATTGAACTCGTTGGAGGTGGTAAGGGTACAGTAAATTGCGCTGTAAAATTCTCCATTCACTTCTGTGGCTTAGTACAGACACTTGTGTGGCAATTCTTCCCGTCGAGGTTCCTGGAGAGAGCTGTACTGCTTCCAACACTATATCCTCAAGCTCAGGCGTAATGCGAGCAGGCCTACCTACTGCTCTGCCATGTGCAAACCCCATTGTCTCTCAGGCGCTGATGGACCCTTTTAAATGTACGACTTTCGGGGTGTCTTCGATCGGGATATGTTTCTTGGTACAAGCGTGCAGCCTCCCGTGCATTGCCATTAGCCCTACCGTACATGGAATGCATATCCGCATACTCGTCGTTATTGTAAGGTTCAATTGTAACTACAACACAGCACAAGTGACACTCCTCAGACGAGACTGATATCTTTTGAGACTGTGTACTGTATCCGCCCTGTACGTTCTGCGTGTATTGTTTGATTACAACTCCACCTCTCGGCAATGTTCAGTTTTGTAAACAAAGAACATAGAACGGCCTCAAGTGCGCAAGAAGTAAATCGTACGATGTTACCAACAATTACATCAGTGGCGGCTTTTAACCATACATTGGTAATTATCTCGCAAACGGCTCGTTTGCGGATCCATGTTTACTGGGACATTGTTGCGTCTATTATCGTGTACTTTGAACCATGTAAACTTGCGCCATCCTTTTTGATACACCCTGTAGACATGGTAAGCAACAAATTTCAGTTTGAAGAACTACGATTTAGCCACTGTTATGCTGACTACATAACCACGTGTGCTGTATACTGCCAGCCAGTGACATAACTCAATTCATTTGGCCTTGTATCTTGTTGGCTGAAATGTCACGAATTTAATTATTTTATTTAAAATCACCTTAGTGTTTTACATATTATTGCTGTAGAAGCCATTTTTACTTTTGAAATGAAAATACTGAAGACTTTTCAATAAATTGCTTTTGTGTAAATCTGAGATAATCCCTGTAAAAATCTGCATTTAGTGAAATGAAAGTCGGTTGAAATAAGAAAATCTCAGCATAAATATCCTTAAAAATTAACAGCGAAGTGAAAGATGAAGTATTTTAAAGTCAAATGCAGACGGGAATATCCGATAACGCCGTGAGAATTGGTAATATTCTTACATAGCGAGAACGATATCGACCGCTGTATATCCGCACACACAAGAAGTTGGCCAAATTGCAGAATTATGTAATGCCCACACCATCCCCCAGGGATAAACTTTGATAGTACTCTCTCCATTACAAAGCTCTTAGACATTATAAACGGAGAAACATTCCTTCTCTTTCCTTATTATTTTAAACTCTTTCTGAACATTTTATTCCTAACACCATCAACTGTAGAAGAAATTCTATCAATGTTTCTATCATCAAAATTAAAGTGAACGAGGTATAGAAGTAGTTCTTCCAGATAAGTATTCTGTTAGCTTTGAAAGTAAATCCGGCAATCGAACAGCTTATAAATCCTTACATAGCTATTTTTCCTTTTTAGTTATTTATTTCGACTGCCCTTTGCAGCGCGACCTGAAAAATGTACTGTGCTATCCTAGTGTACTGTATTATGGATGAATGAAATAAAGTATACTATACGGTGTTGCATGAGTGGAAGGCCATCTTCCGTGATCGATACCCTAGGTTTTTCTCTCATGAACAATACCGCCATTTTTGTGTTAAGCCATTGGCCATGGGGGGGACTACAACCCTCCCGTTGGACCGTTCTGCCGTTTTTATTGCTCAGAACTCGGAATCATGAGTTCACCTTGGTAGAATCCTACTAGATTTCCGCAACCACATTTTTTAACACCTGTGGGTGGCAACCAAACAATTTTTCTTAGCATTAGAAGAGGCGAAGGGTGATGCAACACGAATGAATAAATAATTAAATGACTTGAAGGAGATAGAAGTGGGTATGGTCAGTGTTGAGGGAATTAAATACGGGAAACATGGTTACTAAAATGAATATATCTTCTAATTTATAGGGTTATTGTCATTTCCTTCAGTTTATAAAGATGGAAACAAGATCTAGTAATGTCCAGACTATAAAATGGTTACAAAAAGTAATATGTAATATCCTAATTTAAATGGTTACTAATATTTCTTTCCGGCCGGGTAAGTTACTTGGGTGATTTTTTCGGGGTTTCTTCCTCACCCTTAACACAAATGTCAGGAAACATTAAGGACCAAACGGTCCCCACACATCATATGGCCATCATAATCGTCATCATATTCGCCATGTTTGTATGAATGTACGTACTGATGGCGTGTTTCGTCTTACGTTGTGTTGTTTCGGCGGAGGCCTGATATTGAGCTGATCCCTCGTTAGCGGACCATGTTCTGTGTGGTAAAAAATATATATATTATCCTTAGTTTAAGATCCCTCTCCTGACAGGTCGTGTTGCTGTACAGTAATGTTCGGGTGGCGTGTGGCATGTAAAAGTACCTATAAAGGCGAGAGGTTAAACTCCGTTAATGGAATGGGAAAAAATAAAACTATAATTCCTTCCAGTCTATAAACTTGGTTACGAGAACTAGTATCATCTAGCCTATAAACATGGTCATTAATTAAGTTATGTAGGTAGGAAATAACACTATGAGGTTTATTTTAATTTTGTTGAGTTGTTTCATGACTCACCTCATACTTCGTAACTCCCTAGCAGATCCGGATTTCTTCACTGTATTTGTGACATTCTCAATGTTGTATCACGTTCACAACTGACGTCCAATGGTCTCCCCAGAGGAGACCTATTTATAAACATGGTTACTAAAATAAATATATCCATGAATCTACAAATATTGTCACTATAATGAATATCGTCTAAATAAAAGTCGATACTGTTTCAGCAATACAATTGGGTCTACTTAGAGTAATGTATATTTCAAATGTAAATTTAATTAACACGATATGCGTTATGCATCTCTCTCACTTATATACGGTATCAGAGAATGGAGCATTCTTCAAAAGAAAAGTGAGTTTTCACGGATCAGCTAACAGGCATAGAAAAGCTCTCCCTTAGCATATGCACATTACTGGTGAGAGTTGTATACATCATTCTCTTTAAATGACTCCTTACACCAACAAAATTAAAAGGGTAACGAACAGGCATATATATTGGTACTTCTCGATCAATCGATAACGAATGGTAAACAGTTATTCACATATCATAATATATTTATTTCAATTTTGAGCTGTAGGACTTATATTATTGCCGCTATGCATACCATCTTGCATGTAAATAATATAAGATAACGTTTTAGTGCACTTTACATTTGCAAATATTAACTGATATATATATATATGAATGTATGTATCTCCGTCTGTCCTTTATAGACTTCTAAACCGATCAACCGATTTTCGTGAAAATTTGTATATACTCGTACATGGTTTCAGATGCGGCGAGTGTTTAGCCGTTATCTATTATGTTCTAGAATCACTAGGTGTGGGAATTCATCTGAAACGAAAATTTAAAAATCGCTTTATCGATCGCAAATTTCATCGTTTCACAACAAAACTCGGGATATCTTATTGAAATGAACCGATGTATGTATCATCCAAAATAATCCGACCGTTAGAAATGGGAGTTTATTTGAAAATCGAAACTAAAAAAAAAAATGCCCATACGACTTGTCCGATTGTGGTTAAATTTTTTATGTGTCTAAATGGGTCCCTGGATGACTCAGATTCACAATTGGACCCTCTAGAATCATTAAGTATAGGATTTCACCAGAAGTGATAATTTAAAAATCGCACTAGCGATCACAATTTTGGATATTTCACAACGAAACTCAGTATGTCCTATTAAAATAAATCGAGGTAGGTTTCGTGAAAAAAAATTAGCGAAATCCGACAATTTTAAGTATAGGTTGAAATCCTAGATTAAAAACTGTCTAAACGACTGCACCGGCTTTGATGAAAAGTTTTATGTTTGTTCTCGAGTCGGTCTCTGGATGGTTTGGATTCGCAACTGAACCCTCTAAAACCATTAGGTGTAAGAGTTCACATGAAGGGAAAATTTAAAAATCGCTCTAGCGATCACCATGTTCGATGTTTCTCAACGAAACTCAGTATATCCTATTATATTAAACCGAGGTAGATAATTTCAAAAAATGAGCGAAATAAGAAGTGGAAGTAACTCCAAATCTGAAATTGATAACTACCTAAACGGCTGGACTGATTTTAATGTAATTTAGTGTGTGTGTGTGTGTGTGATGAGTGGGTCCCTGGATGGTTTATATTCAAAATTGGACCCGGTAGGTGGCGCTGCGATTGGATAATAGGATTTTTTGTCGGACGTGTAGTCACTTGCATTACCGACATATTCCGCAGGAAAACAATGTGCTCTCTTAATGCACAATTCTTGAGCCAACAACGTATGGCAGTGAGGAGTTGTCTTCCGAACTTATTATCTAATGAATTTTATGGTAACAAATTAACATACATTTTTATCGTCCGGCCTTGACACGAGAATTGAACGTTCGGACAAGATAACGCAACGTCTGCCGGGTCCGCTAGTATAGTAATAAAGTAATACCGAAATTGTTGGTATAAACAATTAAGTTTAATAGAACAACATCAATATAATTTCAATTCAATTCCGGAGAACCCCAATTATTCAGTGCGTAAAAATAGTGACCGACAGTTCGTGTCTTGGAACTGAGTAATTGAAACATCATGCATGTCTTGGAGACTAAACTGTACGAAAACTATGGAAATGTGAAGTACCTTGTAAAATCATTTTTAAAAATGTGTTCTAAGTTTCGTTTTTTTGTTTGGTAAATACAGAAATTACAAAATATTCCTTGTACAATTCTACATTATGTAAGCTTAAATAAGCTTATATTAATGTAAAGTGATCCAATTTGCGAGAAACTCTGAAAAGTATTAATTTTAAAAGCAGTCGTAATCATTTTACATAGAAACTGACAAAAAGTGAAAAAGAGACGCAACGTTTCTGAATTAGCAGTGGGGTTGAGTTCCGACAGACACTTTCAGCAGCGTTGATACATATGATTTTAAAGTTTATAATGCATTACACTACGTTACTGATGACATCTGCGGCTCGCTCCAAAATCAACAAAATCTAGTTTAACTGTTACTACCATTAAGTCTATTGAAAAGGCGTTGCTTGGCACTTTTACTATGGCAACAGACTGCGGAGACGGGAAGGGAGGGATCTCTGTTTTAATCATCAGCCATTGATAATTCTGTAGTGTCGTGAGAACTTGTTTCCATGTACGAGTTCTCCCGTGTAATAATTATGTCAGCCCTGTAAAATTTTAGCTCACGAGACGCCACTGTTATTAGGCCTATGAGATGAATTTAAAATTTCGTTTAAAGCATCCTGTATTTATTTGTTCTTTATTATTTAGCTGGAAATGTTGTTTACAAATGATATCTAAATGTCTTCTTACAATATACCAGAATATAGTGTAAAGAGTTTCTAATAAAAATACTAAGATTGAAATAGATACGTCATGCGACGATAATGAAAAAGGGAAGAGCAGCAATGTTTCTGTACACTAACTACAGAGAAATCCAAATTCAAATGGTGGTGAGATTACTGTGTGCACAGTGACATAAACAAATGAGTTGCTCAGTGCTCTTTTATCTCAAATGTTTACAGTCAATGTTCTTGATAGTTTGGCAGAAATGAAACTAACCAATCAGAATATAGTTCTACTGCCCTCTGGATCTATAATATTATAGATCCAAAGGGCAGTGGTAGTTCTCAAATTACCTACAACATTTCCAATATGTCTTACATAGATACTGAGGTTTAATGCGTTTTCTGAAGAAAAAAGGCAAGTTAATAGTAAAAGAAGGACTCATCATGGAAATAAGTGGGAGGATAATGAAAGAAAAGTCTGAGAAATAGTGTATAACAATAAGATTGTGCCAGCAAAGGAGTTTGTAAATAGTGGAACTCCGTGTCGCAAACTAATATCATATGATTTCACTCCACTAATGATTAGTGAAGGTAAGAGAGGTTATGCAAAGAAGAGAAAAGATGAAACATAAGTCAAAGTAAGGTTTCATTCAGATACTATGTTCGTGTAACTAATAGTAGCGAACTTGAAGGCTGTAGAAATGCATTTCTAGCAGTCCACGGAATATCAGTAAAATGTTTAAGAACTGTTCGGAAAAGTTAAGAATGTGTTAGGGAAGTTTCTGATGATGAAGAAGACAGTCAATCAACATCAGAAAATTTGTGTCCATACACCCACTGAAGATAGAAGAGGCATTATGTGGGGCATATGCCACTACTTAATTTGCACAAATAACCTGTCCTATTACATAAAATACTTAATACTAGGAATATTTCAACTAATATTTAATAAGATACTCAATGCATCATCTAATTCAAGATCCTGGTTAAAAAAATTAAAATATAGTGTCCATATTCCACAGATAAACAACTTTCAGAAATTCCTTGTTTCTGTAAAATAGTTTTCTTGTGCATGTGCCTCTATTTCACTGGGAAACTCAAATGTAAAACTCTAGTCTACGGCTAATGTAAGGTGAACGAAAGAGGTTGATTGAAGGGACATTATAGGACCATATGAGAGGGTGCCGGAGGGGGATGTGAAGGAGGTCGAGATGGATGAGTAGGAGGAGGAAATAAGAAGAAGAGGACGAAGAAGAATAACTGTTTTCTCTCCTACCTGAGTATGCCTTCCACAAATTTTGCAAAAAATGATCATCCTGAAAGCACTTACCTGAAACAAAAGAGGAAAAGAAAGTTAGATACATTGAAGTACCAATATTTTGAGAGTATGTAATACAATTTTGCTGACTATTTAACTCATTGCCAAAATGGGAGTCAATGACAAATTACATTTCAATTATTTTTTATTTACAACCAATCACAGTCGTGTTTCGCCTAAAATTTACAAACTAAAGTTTATCATAAGTAATGCCACGAGTGATTTCCAATTTATCTAGATAATTTGGAAATCAAGGGTGGCATTTGTTAGGACTATTTAACGAATAAAATTAAGCTGTTTATTCACAAATCATTATTTAACTATACCTGTTTTAAAATATTTATATAATTAATGTAAACGGCGATGTTTGAAAACAAACGAGAAGCGATAGGTACGCATCATCAGCTTCTTTTGTTTATCACTGCAACTAGATCATACTATTTATTGCCAAAGGAACGCAAATATTGTAAGAGTGCTCTCTAGTGGAGAAAAAATGAAACACATCAAACTGTATATTAATTCATTTCTGATGTCGTATGAGATAAATATGACAATTATATTTTTCCGGATTGTTACCTGGGAAAAAAATATATTTAAGAAAGTGCAAACAGTGGTTTCTTTTTTTTTTTGGTGGTATAATCAATTGCTACAAATGTTTTTATATTGACATTCTTGCACTATATATACAATCTGGTAGCCGTATTTCTCACAGGCTCAGTCACTGCAAAATAATGGTCATACCTGTTCAGAATATTAAAAAGGAGGAGCTTTCTTTAATATGGTGATTATAACACTGATAAATATTTCGTGAAACACAACTCTGATTGGTTGTAAAACAGAAATCATTGAAACGTGATTGGCCATTGAGTCCCATTTGGGGCATGAGTTAAATAGTCATAATAAAGAAAGCACCTCCTTTGTAACATGCTGAATAGGTCATAGTATTATTTTGCAGTGACTGACCCTCTAAAAATACGGATATCAGATTGTATATATAGTGTATGAATGCCAGCAGAAAGCGCATGCGATAGATAATATAAAAACATTTGTAACAATTGACTATACCACGCACAAAAACAAAGAAAACACCGTTTGCAAATTCTTAAACGAATTATGTTCCAGGAAATGACGTTGAAAAATGTATTTGATATATTTACATCATAGGACATCAAATTAATTAATACCTACAATGTTGGTTATACATTTATCCACTATGGTGCATTCTTACAATATTGCGATCCTTTGCCAATAAATAATATTATGATCTGGTTGCAGTGATAAACAAAATAAGCAAATGAGGCTTACCAATTGTTTCTCATTTGTTTTCAAACATCGCCGTATACATTAAATATATAAATATCTTAAAATAACTATATTTAAATAATGATTTGGGAGTAAACAGCTTAATTTTATTCGTTAAATAGTCCTAACAAATGCCACTCTTGATTTCCAAATTATCTAGATAAATTGGAAATCACTCGTGGCATTACTTATGAAAAATTTGCAAGTGCTGTCTACTGATATACAGAAAATAAATATGCTTTCAAACAATATTACACTAGAATCGGCTTGCATTCTCTGGTAATGAATATAGGAAACATTATTCTATCCTTGTAGCGTGCTGCCTTGTCACGCAGCGGGCCCGGGTTCGATCCCCGGTCGGGGCAGTTTTTCTGGGTGAGGTTTTTATCCGGGGTTTTCCTCACCTGTAAGACAAATGTCAGGAAAATTTAAGGCCCAAACGGTCCCCGAATTCATATGGCCTTCATCATCATCCTTATCATTATCATCAACATTATTATCCTTCACCGGTGTGGAAGCAACGGGAAGCTACCACACCTACAATTCCCTAGTAAAGCTGCAAAGCATAGCATGAAAATGCTATGATTGCAGTGAAAGACCTGCCCTCGGGTGGAATTAATATAGATGGATGGATTCTATCCTTGCCCTTTACTTATCCACACTTTATTCAGTGGGAAACAGTACCGGACTTTATTAACAGAGTTAGCTGAGATTTCCTGTACAGCGCCGTAACCGAGTGGTTAAAAGCATGAATGGCTTGGCGGAGAGCTATGGAATTTGTGGTGGTTCGAGTCCCTATTTGGGGAAGACATTTTCTTATGTAATTTCGCCCAGTATGAAGCTGGTGCCCACCCAGCATCTAGAGAAATTTTTTATTTATTTATTTATTTATTTATTTATTTAGCCTGGTGGAGTTAAGGCCATGTGGCCTTCTCTTCCACTCACCAGAACAAGCATATGTTACATATGAATACAAAAAAAAAATACATTAATAGTCATATAAAACAGGACAAACATATGTTACACATGAATACAAAAAAATTACAATAGTAGTCATATTAGACAGGACAAACATGTTACATATGAATACAAAAAAAGTTACAATAATAGTTATTGAACAATTCATTATCTGTCATATTGAATAATAATGAAATTAATGTCTAATAATAGAATGAAACTAAATACAATTAAAATTAAATTAATGATACAATGAATAAAAAAGGAATAACAGCTCGAATCTACTATGCATAAAAAGAAGAGAAAAAAAACACTACAATGAATTAATCTACGCTTTTTATACAAGGCATTAGGTAAATATATTAACAAATCCTAAGTCTATTTTTATTAAATAATGCAAAAACGCATTATTAATTCTTAAAAAGTAGTATTAGTGAGTTGTTTCTGTTAGTGATTTTATTTTCAATTTATTTCTGAAAGATGGTAAAGTTTGGCAGTCTCTGACATAGGGTGGAAGTGAATTCCATGTTTCTAGCAAGAGAAACTGTAAAAGATTTCGAATAATAGGTAGTATGATGAGGAGGGATATAAAGGACACTGTGCTCAAGGGATCGGGTATCTAAGTTATGTGTATCAGAGAGTTTAGTGAAGCGGTGTGATAAATAATAAGGTAAAGATGTGTGTAATATGTTATAGAGTAGGCATAGGGAATGGATGGTTCTACGATCTTGAAGACGAAGCCATGACAATTGTTCCAGGGATGGTGTAACGTGATCAAATCTACGTATACCACAAATAAAACGTATGCAAGAATTGTGAACACGTTGAAGTCTTTGGGTAAGAACAGTATTTAGGTCAGTAAAAAGAGTATCACAATAATCAAAATGGGGCATTGCGAGTGTTTCTACTAGCATTTTTCTTAGAGAAAACGGTAAACAATTTCTTATACGATTTAATGAGTGTATTATTGAGAAGATAGTTTTGCAAATGTTATTTATTTGTTTATTCCAAATTAAATGTTTATCCATAAACACTCCTAGATTTTTTACTGTCTCACTATAAGGGATCTGAACCCCATTAAGTGACACATGTAATACTGCATTTGTGTTAATTGAGGATAATAGTCTCTGATGGCCCATAATGATTGCTTGTGTCTTTCTAGGATTTAATTCAAGTCCATATTTCTCTGTCCACGCCGTTAGCGAGTCAAGGTCCTCGTTAATTTTGGTTACCGCGTCATTTAAAGAATATTTGTCTGAGTGAAGGTAGATCTGCATGTCGTCCGCAAATAAATGATGTTTGCAATGTTTTAGGGAGTCAGAAATGTCGTTTATATAGATTGAAAAAAGCAATGGGCCGAGCACCGAGCCCTGTGGAACTCCAGCTTTACGGTAGGTCCAAGAAGAGCGTAATGTAGAATTTCCTACAACATATTGCTGGCGCTCACGAAGGTAGGAGTTGAACCATTGCGTGACACTGTCAGAAAGTGAGAGGTTTTTTAGTTTAAGCAACAATAAGTCCAAGTCTACCGTGTCAAATGCTTTACTAAAGTCAAGTAGTGTAAGAATAGTAAGTTTTCGATTATCAGATGCTTCGCGTATGTCTTCACATATATTTAGTAGAGCAGTATTTGTATTGTGTCCTGTCCTAAAGCCTGATTGGTATTGATCTAAAAGGTCGTGTTCAGTTAGGTAGTCAGTCAGTTGTTTGTGGACTAATCGTTCCAAAGCTTTTGAAAGGGTAGGTAAAATACTAATGGGTCGAAAATCGTTAGGAGTTAAGGGAGTTTTTACTTTCGGGAGTGGGCGTACAATTGCTTGCTTCCATAATGTGGGATATATAGAGGTTTGTAGTGAGGAGTTGAAAACATGAGTTATGGTAGGTAGTATAACGTCGATTATTTTGTTAAGTAGAGTGATATTTATACGGTCAGTACCTTCTGCTTTTGTTTTTATTCGTTTGAGAGCTTTCTTTATGTCATTTTCTGTAAGATATGAAAAATGGAAATGTTCTCTGTCTGGTGGATTTGTCAATAGTAGTTCACTTGTTGTATGTGTTTTGTCTTTAGGAGTAAAGAATGTGCTTGTAAAATGGTTATTAAGTGTGTTCAGAGAAACAGGTAGTTTTTCTACCTGTGTGTCTTTCCTTCCTACACCCATTTTATTCAGATTTTTCCAAATATCTGGGTTATTGTTATTAGGTTCAGTAAGGCTGTATAGATGTCTAAGTTTGGCGTTTCTGATAGTTTGTGTAGTCTTGTTTCGTAACCGTTTATAGTGATTAAGATTTATATCAGTTTTGGTCGACTCTATATTTCCGATATGCTGCGTCTCTTTCAGTCATCAAGTCACGAATGTTAGCAGACATCCAGGGAGCAGGGTGTCGTTTCACTAGTTTAGTTTTCAGTGGAGCGTGTCTGTCATATAGTTGTAATATAAGGTTATTTAATGCCTCAACTTTTTCGTCAACAGAATGCAACGTCCATATAGTATGCCAGGGTAATTTTATAGCGTCTTCAAGTAGAGCTGCATTGTTTATATGTTTTAGGTCTCTATATGTGATAGTCTTACGAGCTAGTTTAGGGCACTGCAGTGAATATGCTAAGAATATAATATCATGTGCTGATATTCCGGGAGCTGACAGTTGCCCGTGGGTTAGTACTCTGTCTGGATTATTAGTAGCAATTAAGTCAAGTAAAGTCTCAGAATGATTGGTGTGATGTGTAGGCTGTAAGGGAAGGATAGTCATATCACAAACTTGGAACGCGGACATAAGCTGTTGTGTATGTCTGTTGTCAGTGTCTAGTATATTTATATTAAAGTCACCCATGACGATAACGTGTTCATATTGTATACGTGCGTTTTGTAGAGCGGATTCTATTTCTGCTATTTTTTTCATTTTAGGGGGTTGGTACACTACACAAAGAAAGGCATTTTTTGAAGCTTGCGTATATTTCTATAAACATAATTTCAGGAGATGTCTCGTTATTAGAAAAGTATACAGACTTAGGGCAAAGGTCTGTCCTAACGAAGACACCAACACCGCCCCCTCGACTATGTACACGATCATGTCTAAGAAAAGTATAACCATCCATGTCAATTAAACTAGAATTAATGGAGGGAGTGAGCCATGTTTCTGATACGAGAATAGCATGAATATTGGAAGAAGAAAAAATCATACTAATTTCGTCTGTATGTGCAGTTAAGCTCTGTGCGTTCAAGTGAACCACATGTAGGGAAGACGGGAAGGGGGAGAATGCTGTTTCTAGAACCTGTCTTGCATTATTGTTGTTTGGAAGGGGTTTGAGAAGGGTAGTGTCCTCTAACCTGTCAGAGACCGCCAAATGAATAGCATTATTTGGATGGAAAATTTTAAAAATATTTTAACTAGAATTATAAGAAAAGAACAAGTCACTAATATCTTATTCAAATATTAAATTAATAAATAAAGTAAAATTTCTAAATATAATACTAATAATTAATGTGAAATTTCTAAATATAATTTTAATAATTTATATAAAAGTGCTAAATTGGGGATATGGTATCACTGGGCGTGTTTGCACTAGGTAGATTTACATATCAGAGGCCCGGGTGATGATGCGTTTGGTATCTCCATTTTTCACATGTATTGCGCCATCAATTGTCCACACATTTGTGACGCCAAATTTTGTGATGCAGTCCTTTAACAATTTATATCTAATTTGGGTGAGATCTTCTCTTACTGTGATCCCACTGCCTTTCAATTGTTTTTTATTTTGGAAGACCTCCCTTCTCTTTCTATAACTGATGAACTTAACAATAACAGGCCGTGGTCGATCCGACTTTTTCCCAACCCTGTGACTCCTGTCGATATCACAGGTTTCTAATTTAACTCCAATTTTGGAGGCCACGTCGATTGCTATATTGTCCGTATCTTCACCATCCTGTTCAGGTATACCGAAAATACGTAGACACTGTCGACGTTGGTATTGCTCTAGCGAGTCGGTTTTCTCACTTAACTGTTGTTCCAGTTTTAATATTTTGTTGTCCCTCTCCTGAAGCGAGAGTTCCAACTGCCTAATAACTTCCGTATTACGGTCTATAGTTACCTTTAGCTCCGATACAATAGCCTCACGCACGGAGTCCTTCAACAGCTGCAACATGGCTGGATCCCGCAAACATTCTTGGACCACACGCTTAGTTATTTCTTCTTTGCTTTCTTCACAATTTCTTGTTTTACGTGGAGCCATTATGCGTAAAATTAAGCTACAAACAAAATAAATTCGCAATATCGATATTACGTTTATAAAAACAAACTAACACCTGCTGAAAATTGTGCAAAAACACGAGCAACCAGTTTCACTCTTATTCACAATCCGCCATGAAATTTGGGTATCTACAATAAACAGTGGCTCTAGTTTGAGAAATTAAGCTATAACGTGTGGGGACACTACATGCTGAACACATGTCACCCCTACTAGTACATGTGAATTTGGGACCAGTACCCGGCTGGCAGGACAGAGACCTTCTTGCCCTATCGTAACATGGAGTAGCTGTTGAGGTTTCCCAATATATTTATCGAAATGAATCTCTCTAAATATACTAAATATTTGAATATGAAGTTCTTTCACTACCATTTTAGACTAAAATTACTCCGCTTATGTTCTCAAAGGGATATACTTTTGTTGTGTTTACTTTGTATTTTTATTTCTTAAATTAGCCCCGCAACGTAGTCGAGTAGACTGCAACATCACGCATTCATGGAGAGCTGGTTCAAGACCTAATGGGGAAATATATTTTAACGTGGAAATTACGAATAATATGGTACCGGTGCTCACCCAGGATCCAGAGGAATTTGGGTAGCGGTTCCAGACTGATGAAACCAGCTGTAAGGCAACTGCGAGCGAATAGAATTGGATGACGAATCGGATTACTTATTCAAAATCACGTCTTATATTGCACTGAAATAACTTTTTATTATTATTGCCACCTGGTGGAAAATATTAGTGTTATTGGAGTAAATTGGAGTGAGTTTTATTTAAGCTGTCTTAAAGTCGTGACCAGAATCACCTGTTTAACAGAGGGAGACAGAGAGAGAGAGACAGAGACAGAGAGACAGAGACAGACAGAGGAACAGAGAGAGACAGAGATAGAGGGGGACATATACAGAGAGAGAGAGAGAGAAGAGAGAGAAGCGTAGAGAGAGAGGAGAGAAGAGAGAAGAGGGTGAGAGACCTATAGAGAGAGAGAGGGAGAGAGAGATAGAGAGAGAGATAGAGACAGAGACACAGAGACAGAGGGAGTCAGAGAGAGACAGAGAGAGACAGAGACAGAGAGAGAGACACAGACAGAGAGAGACAGAGAGAGATACAGGGACAGGGAGAGAGACAGGGACAGAGAGAGAGAGAGAGAGGGGGACAGATAGACAGAGAGACAGGGGCAGATAGACAGGGAGACAGACAGACAGACAGACAGAGAGACAGACAGACAGACAGACAGACAGACAGACAGACAGACAGACAGACAGACAGACAGACAGACAGAGAGACAGACAGACAGAGAGACAGAGAGACAGACAGACAGAGAGACAGAGAGACAGACAGACAGACAGAGAGACAGACAGACAGGCAAACAGACAGAGAGACAGACAGACTGACAGAGAGACTGACAGAGAGACAGACAGACAGTCAGAGAGGCAAACATACAGAGAGACAGACAGACAGAGAGACAAACATACAGAGAGACAGACAGACACAGACAGAGACAGAGATACAGAGAGACAGACAGAGACAGAGATACAGAGAGACAGGCAGATACAGAGATACAGAGAGTCAGACAGAGACAGAGTTACAGAAAGACAGAGGTAGAGAGAGAGAGAGAGAGAGAGAGAGACAGAGACAGACAGAAAGAGAGGCAGAAACAGAGAGAGAGAGGCAGAGACAGAGAGAGAGAGGCAGAGACAGAGAGAGAGAGACAGAGACAGAGAGAGAGAGAGAGGCAGAGACAGAGAGAGAGACAGAGAGAGACAGAGAGAGAGAGACAGAGACAGAGACAGAGAGAGAGACAGAGACAGACAGACAGAGAGAGAGAGAGACAGAGACGGAGAGAGACAGAGACAAAGAGAGACAGAGACAAAGAGAGACAGAGAGAGACAGAGACAGAGAGAGACAGAGACAAAGAGAGACAGAGACAAAGAGAGACAGAGACAGAGACAGAGAAAGAGACAGAGAGAGACAGAGACAGTAAGACAGAGAGATACAGAGACAGAGAGAGACAGTGAGACAGAGAGACAGAGAGAGAGAGACAGAGGCAGAGAGCAAGAGACAGAGACGGAGAGACAGAGACGGAGAGACAGAGACGAAGAGACAGAGAGACAGTGATAGAGACAGAGACAAGGATAGAGACAGATACAGGACAGAGGCAGAGAGAGAGACAGAGACAGATAGAGAGAGAGAGAGACAAATAGAGAGACAGAGACAGAGACATAGAGAGACAGAGATAGACAGAGAGAGAGGCAGAGAGAGATACATAGAGGGAAAGAGAGATACAGAAGGGACAGAGAGATACAGAGAGGGAGAGAGAGATACAGAGAGGGAGAGAGAGAGACAAGGCGAGACAGAGAGAGACAGAAACAGAGAGAGAGAGACAGAAACAGAGAGATACAGAAACAGAGATAGACAGAACAGATAGAGACAGAAACAGAGAGAGACAGAAACAAGAGATACAGAAAACCAGAGAGAGACAGAAACAGAGAGAGAGAAACAGAGAGAGACAGAAACAGAGAGAGAGAGACAGAAACAGAGAGAGAGACAGAGAGAGACAGAAACAGAGAGACAGAGAGAGATAGAGAGAGGAAGAGAGGGAAAGGGAGAGAAAGAGGGAGACAGAGGGAGAGAAAGAGGGGAGACAGAGAGATACAGAGAGACAGAGTGACGGACAGAGACAGAGAGAGACATACAGGGACAGAGAGAGAGAGAGAGAGAGAGAGAGAAGAGAGAGACCGGAGAGATAGCGGCAGCATAGAGGCAGAAGATGCAGGGAGAGACAGAGATAGGCTGAAGAGAGAGAAGAGGACAAAGACAAGACATAGAGAGACAGAGAGTACAGAGAGAGACAAGGGAGAGTCAGAGAGAGACAAGATAGAGACAGAGACCAGAGAGAGACAGAGACAGGAGCGAGACCAAGAGATAGACCAGGAGAGGAGACTGGGAGAGAGACAAGGGAGAGAGCAAAGGAGAGAGACAGAAGAGAGACAAGGAGAGAGACAAGTAGATAGACAAGGAGAGTAGACACAAGGAGAGAGACAAGGAGAGAGACAAGGAGAGAGACAAGGAGGGAGACAAGGAGAGAGAGACAAGGAGAGAGAGACAAGAGAGAGAGACAAGAGAGAGAGAGACAAGAGAGAGAGACAAGAGAGAGAGACAAGAGAGAGAGACAAGAGAGAGACAAGAGAGAGAGACAAGAGAGAGAGACAAGAGAGAGACAAGAGAGAGCAGACAAGAGAGAGACAAGAGGAGAGACCCAAAGAGAGAGACAAGATAGAGACAAGAGAGGAAGACAAGAAGAGAGAGGGAGCAGAGAGGGAGAAAGAGAGAGACAGGAGAGGGAGAGAGGGAGAGAGACAGGAGACAGAGAGAGGGAGAGAGGGAGAGACAGAGAGGGAGAGAGGGAGAGAGGAGGGAGAGACAGAGAGGGAGAGAGGGGAGACAGAGGAGAGAGACAGAGAGAGCAGAGAGGGAAGAGAACGAGAGAGGAGACAGCGAGAGACAGAGAGGGACAGGGAGAGACAGAGAGGGAGAGAGGGAGAGACAGAGAGGGAGACAGGGAGAGACAGAGAGGGAGACAGGGAGAGACAGAGAGGGAGACAGGGAGAGACAGAGAGGGAGACAGGGAGAGACAGGGAGAGAGACAGAGAGGGAGACAGGGAGAGACAGAGAGGGAGACAGGGAGAGACAGAGAGGGAGACAGGGAGAGACAGAGAGGGAGACAGGGAGAGACAGAGAGGGAGACAGGGAGAGACAGAGAGAGAGACAGGGAGAGACAGAGAGGGAGACAGGGAGAGACACAGAGGGGACAGGGAGGAGACAGGGAGGGAGACAGGGAGAGACAGAGAGGGAGACAGGGAGAGACAGGGAGAGAGACAGAGAGGGAGACAGGGAGAGACAGAGAGGGAGACAGGGAGAGACAGAGAGGGAGTCAGGGAGAGACAGAGAGGGACAGAGAGAGGGAAACAGGGAGAGACAGAGAGAGGGAGACAGGGAGAGACAGAGAGGGACAGAGAGGGGGAGAGACAGGGAGAGACAGAGAGGGACAGAGAGAGGCAGAGAGAGAGACAGAGAGGGACAGAGAGAGAGACAGAGAGGGACAGAGAGAGAGACAGAGAGGGACAGAGAGAGAGAGACAGAGAGGGACAGAGAGAGAGACAGAGAGGGACAGAGAGAGAGAGACAGAGAGTGACAGAGAGGGACAGAGAGAGAGAGACAGAGAGGGACAGAGAGAGAGACAGAGAGTGACAGAGAGGGACAGAGAGAGACAGAGAGAGACAGAGAGTGACAGAGACAGAGAGGGACAGAGACAGAGAGGGACAGAGACAGAGAGGGACAGAGACAGAGAGGAACAGAGAGAGAGGGACAGAGAGAGAGGGACAGAGAGAGAGGGACAGAGAGAGAGGGACAGAGAGAGAGACAGAGAGTGACAGAGAGAGAGAGAGAGAGACAGAGACAGAGAGGGACAGAGAGAGAGACAGAGAGTGACTGAGACAGAGAGTGACAGAGGGACAGAGAGGGAGAGAGACAGAGAGTGACAGAGGGACAGAGAGGGAGAGAGACAGAGAGTGACAGAGGGACAGAGAGGGAGAGAGACAGAGAGTGACAGAGGGACAGAGAGGGAGAGAGACAGAGAGTGACAGAGACAGAGAGTGACAGAGACGCAGAGAGAGAGAGAGAGAGAGAGAGAGAGAGGGAGAGAGAGATTCGGATATTGTAGAATTTTATGCAATTCTTATTTCTGAAAACGAATATTGCTAATTTTTTTTATTTTGCGCCTGTTAAAAATTTTATAACATGGAATATTTTTAATAACTGCATATCTTGAAAAATGTATCACCTCTTTGTTTGTTTCTGTAAATATATACCAGTGCTACTAACATACAAATATAAGTTTTGTGTTTTGGGCGGGTGATTTGGGTTGGCGAAAGACGGAAGAACCAGACTGCAATTAAAATTGAATAAAATTGAAGAAGATTCATGTCAGTTGCGTTTTTAATTATTCTGGCAAAGAATCGTTTAAATGGAGGGACTGTAACCAATATGAACGCAAGTATGCCTGGTACCACTAAGTTTGCGTTAGAAAAATGGGGGGAATAGTACACGTGCGAAAAATTTATGTAAAGAATCGAAATTTTAAGTTCATTTGTAATATTCTAAAAAGTGAAAATTATTAAGACACAAATTCATAATCTCAATAAAATAAGACCAAAAGCATTATAATCGCAACCAAAATTATACCCCAGTCCTCTTCAACAATAATTATATATATATATATACTAGCTTACCCTGCAGACGTTGTCCTGCCCGAACCTTCAATTCTCATGTCATGGGCGGACGATAAAAATGTTACTTTTTTACAATAAAATTCAGCAATTAGGACATAATTAGATATTATTAAATAAGTTCGCAAGAAAACCTCTCACAGCCTTCTGTTGCGGCTCAAGAAGTGTGAATGATGACGTCACATAGGCATGAACATTAGAATTGTACCCTCCTTTGCAGATAAGCTAAGAACCGTCATATAACAATTATATTAGAGTGAAAATAAAAGATAAGTTGATGAGAGTGAGTCAAAACAGATTTTTTCCCAGCTAGATTTCATTTCTGACACATACTGGCCGACATTCCATAAGACATTTTTTTCCCCCGTAGAGACTCGAACCAGCTAAGACCCGTAGTTCTGCGCCAAGACTTCTTGCCTTAACCAATCGGCTACGACGCGAGACTCTTGGCATCAATGAAAGACAAAAATGGTTATTGTGAGATATCCGTAAGAGATAAGGGAATCTTGGTATCAATGAAAGACAAAATAGGTTTTTGTGAGTTATACGTAAGGGATAAACATATGCTGTCGCGGACTTTTTTATAGAGCTTTTTGACATATTCAATTCTGTATACATTAATTTAGTGTATTTCTTATGGTTTAGGCAGCGCAAGCCATTTAAGCGTCCAAAGAGCTACTTTTTTTCACGTTTTCCACTACAAAGGGCAATTTTTAAGGGTGTAGGATTTGAGTATCACAACTCTCTGATAGCCTATGTTCATCCCGGGAATCTCCTGAACATTTTGCAAGAAAAACCCATCACAATCGGATCAACGGTATGACCGCGCATAAAGTACGAACAAACAAATATATAAACAAACAAACAATTTTTATGTATAAAAATGTATACATATTTATTTAATCAATTGAGTTGGTGTTTACTTGATGAAAATCCATATTTATTAATTAAATAAAAATAAAACGTAGTTTTATTTGATTTTCATATTTATTATATAATTCAGTGACAGCTGATTCGGTACATTGTACCTTCTTCAGACATGTTAAATTATGAATTGTGTTCCAACTGATCTAAGCAACAATACAACAATATTTATTTAAATTTTTTAATTTAACAAAGGGGATTCATTCAAATCGAGTTGAGAATTTAAAAAGTAGTAACAAACTATTAATAAATATAAAAATCAAATAAAACTAAGTTTAATTTTTATTTAATTAATATATGTATATATATATATATATATATATTATTTATCAATACCATTCACCCTCCCTTTTGATCCGATTTACCCTCCAACTGCGGGTGAATAGGATTATATTACACTCTAACACTAAATTAAAAATTCCAGCAACTGTAAAAACTTAGTGACCAAGTAACATACATCATCATCATCATCATCATCATCATCATGAACAAATTCGTTTTAGGCCATGTGGCCTGTACGGTAAACCTAGCGAAGATGGTCTTGATCTTTCCACCGATGTTTTGGTCTTCCTTGGTCCCTATGTCCAGTTGGGGTATATTGGAACCAAGTAACATACAAATTATAAAATATAATGTTATAATTAAATATTTAACATTGAGCAATGCAAGCTTAATATGGTATGATTTATTTTTCTTATCATACTATAAAATATAATGTTTATACTTTCCTAACAGATATCAAGTTTTATTTAAAATAAAATAAAAAAATACACTTTTCAGCAGTTTATAATTTTAAACCTATTCGCCCACGTTTACCATAACCGCTGGCAATTCGACATGTTGGTCAAATATCACTTATATTCTTGGTGTCCATTTCTGTGAATGACATATGTAAATAAGCTGAAGAAAGGCAAGTGTTATAATAAATGTACTCCCAGAGTTGTAAATCCCACAGCAGAAGTGAGTGTAGGAGGGCGACCTAATTGTCCCTTTGTCATTAACGGTATTCCATGCACACCAAAGAAACTCATAAAATTATAATATGCACCCTTAGACAAAAAAAACAAAAAAAGAGTCATCCGCAGATTCTATCAACCGATCGGGGAACTTCCTGAGCGTTCGCAGAAGCCGTATTCACATAAACACGTTTCCAGTAATTGTACGGGGTTGTTTGTTAGTTAACGCAGTGTACACTAAAGCAACATGAAAGAGAGAGCTTGTTTGGATTAGTGTGTTTCCGTGGTCGAGAGGTTTAACAGACATCATCTGCGTTCGAAACCTCCCGGCTTCGATTCCCGTTCTGCTTTTTTTTAACTGAATGTTAGAATAGCATTTCGCCTGAAATATAGTTTCATATTTAACTTTAGATTTCAGTTTTATGGCTTTAATGCACACACAAAACAGACAAAAACGGTAGACTTGGACTTATTGTTGCTTAAACTAAAAAACCTCTCACTTTCTGACAGTGTCACGCAATGGTTCAACTCCTACCTTCGTGAGCGCCAGCAATATGTTGTAGGAAATTCTACATTACGCTCTTCTTGGACCTACCGTAAAGCTGGAGTTCCACAGGGCTCGGTGCTCGGCCCATTGCTTTTTTCAATCTATATAAACGACATATCTGACTCCCTAAAACATTGCAAACATCATTTATTTGCGGACGACATGCAGATCTACCTTCACTCAGACAAATATTCTTTAAATGACGCGGTAACCAAAATTAACGAGGACCTTGACTCGCTAACGGCGTGGACAGAGAAATATGGACTTGAATTAAATCCTAGAAAGACACAAGCAATCATTATGGGCCATCAGAGACTATTATCCTCAATTAACACAAATGCAGTATTACATGTGTCACTTAATGGGGTTCAGATCCCTTATAGTGAGACAGTAAAAAATCTAGGAGTGTTTATGGATAAACATTTAATTTGGAATAAACAAATAACATTTGCAAAACTATCTTCTCAATAATACACTCATTAAATCGTATAAGAAATTGTTTACCGTTTTCTCTAAGAAAAATGCTAGTAGAAACACTCGCAATGCCCCATTTTGATTATTGTGATACTCTTTTTACTGACCTAAATACTGTTCTTACCCAAAGACTTCAACGTGTTCACAATTCTTGCATACGTTTTATTTGTGGTATACGTAGATTTGATCACGTTACACCATCCCTGGAACAATTGTCATGGCTTCGTCTTCAAGATCGTAGAACCATCCATTCCCTATGCCTACTCTATAACATATTACACACATCTTTACCTTATTATTTATCACACCGCTTCACTAAACTCTCTGATACACATAACTTAGATACCCGATCCCTTGAGCACAATGTCCTTTATATCCCTCCTCATCATACTACCTATTATTCGAAATCTTTTACAGTTTCTCTTGCTAGAACATGGAATTCACTTCCACCCTATGTCAGAGACTGCCAAACTTTACCATCTTTCAGAAATAAATTGAAAATAAAATCACTAACAGAAACAACTCACTAATACTACTTTTTAAGAATTAATAATGCGTTTTTGCATTATTTAATAAAAATAGACTTAGGATTTGTTAATATATTTACCTAATGCCTTGTATAAAAAGCGTAGATTAATTCATTGTAGTGTTTTTTTCTCTTCTTTTTATGCATAGTAGATTCGAGCTGTTATTCCTTTTTTATTCATTGTATCATTAATTTAATTTTAATTGTATTTAGTTTCATTCTATTATTAGACATTAATTTCATTATTATTCAATATGACAGATAATGAATTGTTCAATAACTATTATTGTAACTTTTTTTGTATTCATATGTAACATGTTTGTCCTGTCTAATATGACTACTATTGTAATTTTTTTGTATTCATGTGTAACATATGTTTGTCCTGTTTTATATGACTATTATTGTATTTTTTTTTGTATTCATATGTAACATATGCTTGTTCTGGTGAGTGGAAGAGAAGGCCACATGGCCTTAACTCCACCAGGCTAAATAAATAAATAAATAAATAAAATATAAAAAAAAAATATAAAAAAAAATAAATTAAAACCTTCTTCTAATAAATAGACGAGGAAAGAAAATAATATTTTCTGAAATTGAAAACTTTAACAAAAACAAAATCAATATCGTGTGTATGAACCCTCCGCATCTATTATCGCCCTCAATCTGCGATGCATTGAGATTGCCTTATGCCTATGCCCTTGTGTTTGCGCTGAGCCATGGTAAAAACTCGATGTGATTCATTATAAACAAACTTGTTAGAGTTTGTTGCTTTTGTGCAAACACAGTCTATTGTATGTCTGTTGAATGCAATACATTGAAATTACCTACAACAAATCCTGAATGTGGTAAATATAATTGTTACAGTAGTGACATTAACATTGATTTATTTCAAATATCAAAATAAAATGTGTTTAATTCATAAAACATTTTAATACAAATATCACGAAAAAAACTGCACAATTGAGGACGCGAACCTGCGACCTTCATTAACTGAAACAGTGACTGCATACTTTACCGCTGACCTAAAAGGACACGTAGGAGTGTCTTCAGTTCATGCCACATAACACTTTGAACTCAGCGCTGTGCCGCGTAGGACTTAGAAGAAATGTGCGTTCAAGACATGACTCTTTTTTTTGTCTAAGGGTGTACAGTCTGTGTAAAAATAAAATGGCCAATTTCTTAAGTTTGTCTTAGTACCGTACTTTATTAAAAGTTAGCAGTTTGTTGAATTTTATTTTCATTACTACTGTTCTCTTCCTAATTTCAGGATGCTTTTTACGGATTATATGAAATCCGGTTTAATGGGGTCCGGATAACGAGATTTTACTGTTTATACGGTATATATGCTACGTTTTCATTATAAAAAACATGAAGCACAAAAATATGAAATAATTTCATAAATTATATTTTCGTTAAATAATATACTTCTGTCAGTAGGACCATCATAATTATTAGTTTGTAAAGTAACGTAATAAAAACATGTTTCGGTAAATATTCAACAGAAGTAATGAAATATTTTTCTTTCTCCTACGATAATAATGTTCTCGTTCCATTTGGTTCTATCCATAGTAATTCTGCCCGAAGTTAGGTCTTTCACTGTAATCATAGCATTTTCATGCTATGCTTTGCAGCTTTACTAGGTAGTTACAGTGTGGTAGCTTCCCGTTGCTTTCCACACCGGTGAAGGGTGATGATGATAATAATAAGGATGATGATGATGGCCGGATGATTTTCGGGGACCGTTGGGCCCTAAGCTTCCTGACATTTCTCTTACAGGTGAGGAAAAACCCCAAAAAACCTCACCTAGGAGCCTGTCCCGAACGGGAATAGAAACAGGGCCCGCTGCTTTACAAGGCAGAACGCTACCCCGTGACCACAGCGGTGGGCCTTTTATTATTATTATTATTATTATTATTATTATTATTATTATTATTATTATTATTATATTTCTAGTATATCTTGAAATATTCTGCGTAAGCTAGGAACAACCCTTACAAAGTTGTATTAAAATAACAATATCCGCGAGGCATCGGATATATTCTTCTTCTTCTTCTTCTTTTCATGTGATAGACCTAGTGGTCTGTTACGGTCTCAATCCAACGTTTGAAGGGTCTGCCCAAAGATCTCTTGCCTGGTGGCTGGTAATTTAAGATCTTACGTGGTATTCTTGTTCTGCTCATTCTTCTCACGTGAGATTTCCAGCTGTTTCTGTATTTTTGTACATATTCCATGACTGATTTTGTTTGTAATTCTTTGAGAATGTCAGAATTCCTTTTATGGTCTGTCCTTGAATAGCCTGCAGTACGTCTAATACATTCCATTTCTGCCGCAGTTAGTCTTTGTTCATCTACACTGAGAATTGCCCAGGCCTCACTGCCGTAACATAATATGGGTCTGGCCAGTGTTTTATAAATTCTAGTACGTGTGTGTTGCTTTACTGTGTTTGGCTTGAAAATATTATTTATAATTCCTGTTACTCTGTTAAATTTTATAATTTGTTGACTAAAATCTTTTTCTTCTTCGTATGTAACTTGGTATCCGAGATAGTTAAATGTGTTGGTTTGTTCTAATATTTTATTATTAATAACAATTTTACTGCGAACTGGGTCTTTTCCTAGGAAAGCCATGACTTTAGATTTTTCTGTTGAGATTTCCATGTTGTAGTTTATTGCAATTTGGTGAAAAGAGTGGAGTGAACGTTGTAGGTCATATTCTGAATTCGCTATAAACACAATGTCATCTGCAAATAATAGGGTGTCTAAATTATATAATCTATTAAGTGGTATACTGCCATGTGGTTGTAGTCTCCATTCTTTAATAATTGAGTTCATGTATATTATGAAGAGCATTGGTGAAAGACCACATCCTTGTCTAACTCCTTGATTAATTGGTCTGCATTCCGAGATTTTATTTTCAATCTTAACTTGGATGTAATTATCCTTATAAATATCATATATAGCTTTTATCAGTTGGTCTGGGATTCCATCATATTTGAGGATTTCTAATAATTTGTTTCTATTTACTTTGACCATGTGTGTTTCAATATTAAACTCTCTGTGTTTTTCTATTAGAATTTGAATAGTGAAGTATCCATCTGTACAGGATCTTCCTTTTCGGAATCCATTTTGCGCTTCATCTAATACCTTGTCATAATAACCAGCTAATTTTGATTTGAGCAACTTGGTGTAGATTTTGTAGCCTGAATCCAAAAGGCTTATTCCTCTGAAGTTATCACAGTTATTTATATCTCCTTTTTTGTGTAGTGGGATTACAACAGCTTGTTGCCAGCTTTTTGGCGGAGGGCCTTCATTATAAATTCTATTTAAAAAATTGAGAAATCTTTCATTAAGGGCAGAGCTGGCATACTTAAATAATTCCAGGTTAATACCATCTTCGCCTGGTGTTTTGTTATTTTTTGCAGTGGACGAGTATTGTATTTAATTCATATAAAGTGAAAGCATTTATGTAATTATTGTTAGAGGTTACTAGATTTAAATTTTCGTTCTTTTGCAGCCACAACTTTTGAAAATATTCTATCCAATTTTCTAAAGGAATTGTATTTAGTTTAACTCTTTCATGTAGCTCTCTATTTAATTGCCTAAGTATTTTATATGTTTTTGGATTTGGTCTTGTAATGTCCGTTTCCAATTGGGTAACAAAATTATTCCAATTTTTCTCTGTGATATCTTCTAACTTCTCTTTTTGCTATTGCTATTTTCTGTTTGTAATCTATTTCGTCAGCAAGTGTTCTAGTTGATAGTTATTTTCGATATGCTTCTCGTTTATCATTAATAATTCTGGCGAGGTTTTCATCCCACTTCCGTAAGCCATGTCTTCTTGTCCACCTCTTCTTTATTCCTATACTTTCGTTGGCTGCTGTTTTTAACATATATTTTAGATTGGTCCATTCTTATTCTATAGTGTTGCCAATTTCTACGTTGAGTAAGTTTGATAACCTCTTCTTGTAAAGCCAGCGGATACTAGGATCATTTAATAGTTGCATCTTGTAGGTGTATGTGGGTTGTGTTATAGATGATTTCTTCTTATACCATCTTGGAGGAAATCGTGCTGGAGCAACTAGCAGATGGTGGTCTGATTCAATTTCAAAACCTCGGAATACTCTCATATCTAGTATAATATCTGCTAATTTCTTATTTGCTGTCACATTATCTAAATTATTGACCGTTGTCCTCTTGCTTCCCAGGTATATTTATGACTGTCAATGTGTTTGAAGTGACTATTCATAACTTTTAAATGATTATACATAGCAAAATCAGTTAATCTTTCTCCATTTTTATTTAGTGTGTTTTCTCCATGTGTGCATATGTATGTTTCGGATACATTTATATAAATAAAATTAATTATTTATATAAATAAAATACAATATTGAACAATCAATATTGTTGAGCAACATCTTACAGTAATGAATGGCATTAAACATGTCAAAAAATTGTATATCTAAAATAAAATAAGTTAAAATACCTTTTTAGGTAAAATCCGTCGTCCTCAACTTTTAAAATATGTGATCTTTATGCCTGTAGGACTTTCAGGACATCCGTTCCATCTTCAGCAGTTCATTCGTCGCTACAGCATCCAGGTTGGTATTTGATGCTGCTGGTCCTAATGTGGCTTTGTCGTGACTAAAGCTTCTTCCTGACGATATCGTATACGGTAGTGGGTTGTTTAGTCTGGGAATGCTTTCATTTATTAAAAGCTTGTTATCTCTTTCCTTGACAATTTCCAGGTCTTCCAATATGTTGATTCTAGTTGGATTTCCCTCTTTGTGTACTATTTTAAGGGTGTCTTCTATTGAGTTCATTCTATGACCGGCGTTTATTATGTGCTTAGCGTAATTAGACTTTCCATATGCGATACGAAATCGTTACGATGTTCTTTAAATCTTATGTTGAAGCTTCTTTTCGTTCTAACTATATAGAACTTGTCACAGTCTTTGCATGTTAATTTATATACACCCTTGCCATTAAATTTATTATGTTTTTCTATTTTGTTACTTATTACATTATTTAGTTTATTACTAGTTTTGTAGGCTATGTTTAAGTTTTTATTTATTTTTCTTAATGTTTTTGCCAATTTGATGGTTTCGTGGCCTGTGTAAGTTAGTGTAATCCATGTACTATTAATATCCGTTTCTCTTTCTAGTTTTGTTATTTTATTTATATCGGTTCTCGAATTTTGTTTTCTTACAAGTTTCTCTATAATTTTTCTGTTGTATACATTGTTTTAGCCATTTTTTACATGTCCTGAAAGGCCTACAGGCATAAAGATCACATATTTTAAAAGTTGAGAACGACGGATTTTACCTAATAAGGTATTTTAACTTATTTTATTTTATGACTCTCCACCTCAACGGTTTTAACAATGAATTGAATATCTAAGATCAATCTTACATTAGAAAAAGGTTAATGAGAATCAGAAATAGAAAAAAAAAAGATAGTAGATGAACGGAGAGTAATTAGAATAATGAACTCAGTATTAAGAAGTAAAAACATCCTTTATAAGAAAACAAACTTTATATGGACATTGCAGAGAGTATTATGTTATATGCAAAAGAGACACGGATAATTAAAAATTGGCAAGCTAACACGTTATCAGCAACAGAGGTGGATTACTGGAGAATATCATCGCGAAATTTCAGATTAGAAAATATTAGAAACGTTGAAATAAATGTGTTACAGAGAGTTGGAGAAAAACGATTAAGATCGGACGGGAATCTCAAGAGGTTGACATCTGATAGAATATCTAAGAAGATTTTGGATTGGAGAATAGATGGGAAAATAATAAAGGGAATATCTAAAGAAGAATAGATGATGTGATAAGAAGAATGAGTGAATTGGGACTTACAGATGGCTATGTTAAGACCGCTACAGATGGAGAAGACGAATTTCTTGAGGGCGACGGAAAACCATTGTATTGTGGATAAACTCCGAACTAAAATGTTAGTTATTATTATTATAAAATTAAAAAAAGTGAGTGTATTAACCGATCTAAAGTGCCACTATTATTTGTTTAACGAGCGGCGACGAAAATTAAAATGGTCTACTGATAATTCGCATGCACGTAACCTCTAAATTTTGTTGCTCGCATTACGCAACAAACTTATCTAAAATTTAAGTAATCACATGCATTATTTTCACATATTTTCAAAATTATATATTAGTACTATCAAAATATTCTGATATAATTTAAGAAAGATTGAATTATTTCCCATTATTTGTACAAAGAGACATTTTATACTTGGTTAAATTTGTTTCTTAACTTTGTCATATTTTCCTCGGTAAGCACATTGTGATTTACTTTCAGTTTCATATCAAGAATCGACCCTGTTTTCATAAAAATAAATTTACAATATTGTGCATAGTACTTCTTTGAGGTTTAAGAATTCAGCGAATTTTCTTCGAATTATACAGTCTTACTCTCATGCAATATTAGGTTTTCACGTATTAATTATAAGAGGGTGCACCGGAGAGCAGCGCACAATATATTTATTTTTTTTAAGTTCATTAGGTAAAAACGTAGTCGTATAAATAAGAACTCCCATATTTTAACCACTTTCCTACGTAATCGTAATTTTCTCAACACATTTCTCCCATCGTGGTACCAGTTTCAGTATATCCCATTCATAGAAGTTGGTTCGATTGGAGAATAGCCATCTGCGGAAAACATTGATCGCACATCTGCATCTGTCTCAAAGCGTAGGTCGGTGTGTTCCGGGCAGGTTGTAGTACGACCATAACTCATCACAAGTGACAATTCATTTCAGAAAATAATGACCTTCTGCAGCGTAACGTATTAACTGATCTAAGCTTGCCATCATTCGCTGGCGAATCACAAATTTTCTCACTGCCGTCTTTTAAGAACGTGCACCAACTGAAGACGTTGCTATGGTCCATAAAGTCTTCCTTATACACGCTACATGTGTCCCTATGAATTTGACTATAGATTTAGTCCACGAAAAGAGCATTGCACTTCACTGTTATTCATACGTTGAAGACAGCAATATGTGCTCCATCTTTGCTGCGAAGTTCACGCTTCACTCTCTTGAGCAGGAAAAAATAATGTGTTCCTCGATGAAATTTCAACATTCTCAGTCTCGCAATACTAACGCAGAAAAAAAAATATATATAGGGTGTAAATGAACTATACCGCATAAATTTAACTAAGTATACGAGGGGCATCCTATAAGCATGTTGAGATAATGAACTAATATTATACGAGGAAAATGGTCGAGTTATAGGGAATCAAACTAAACAATATTTGATACAGATAAATCAACAGAAGAGCACACTAGGAGAGAAAATTATATTATAATAACTTCATATCTTAGTATTAATTCCGAGATCTTGGTTGCTAATAATTCATCAACGTTTATGAAATATTGGGTTACCAATTTCCTTAAAATTTCTATCTGAGCAGATGATTGCTTGCCACTGCTCTGGTTACTGTAGAATCGGTAAAACGTGAGTCTTAGTACAGAGCGAAACACTCAGAACCTGTGTAGTTGGCTTGTGGCTTAATGATGAAAGTGATGGATTTAAGATTCGAACAGTGATGATTCAAATCACGTCAGGCAACTTTCTTCCCCTCTTTCTTTCGTTCTTTCTTCACTGTGATAAGTTGACACTGAAATTTGTTTAGTATGAACATGCGCAAAATTCCTATTCACCTATTGGTCACTGCGTGTATACTGTGATATGTTGACACTAACATTTGTTTAGTATGAGCATTCGCAAAATTCCTGTTATTCTGTTGGTGATTACTAGGGCAAGGCATTTAATGACTTATAAATTGGTATAAAATGCAAAATAAAAATGCATTTATGACCTAAAAATGCAAAAAATGACCAATAAAATAAACAAAATTACCAATAAAAAGTTAAGAATTACTAATAAAAATACTATTTATTAGATTAAGTACTTACTTGATTATTAAAATACATAAAATTTAACTTAACACCAAAATATTAAAAAAGTATTTAAACACACATATTATAATACCTTTTATTGCAGAAAATCCATTTCAATTACACAGTGCACTTTTACAGCAATTCTGAATTCAAGTTAACAATCAGAATAAGGGTAGAAGCTAGCATAAGCTCTAAGAAATTGAATAAAATTCCTAGAAGTGGGCAAGTTCATTATGCACATACCTTGAGAAATAGGGATAGTAGTTAGCAAAACAACTACTTAATTCTAAGAAATTGTATTGACAAGGAAAAATACTGAATTATAATAAAAAAATCTTAAATCAAATACAAATAATGTCACAGCCTTCTGGAAAAAGTGTCCAAGTGTTCAAAATGACCTACAAATTGCCAAAAACTGACCTATTTCTAAAATTTAAGAAGATGCAAAAAAAAAATGCCCTAACGAATTGCTTTCATTCAATCCGTTTTTTAATGCCGTACATTTTCATATATGCAAGTGATGTTTCAACCTTCATAAGAATAAGATGCAAAATCACTAATTGCCTTGCCCTAGTGATTACATTAACACCTGATTAGAAGGTACTTCAATATCAGTTCAGTTGCAATGCATGAAAGCATAATGGAACATCTTTACAGTTATGTTGAACTTGCCGATATGAATCTGATTTATGGTGCAGCACAAGGTAATGGTGTAAGAGCTGCTGCCATATACCCGGAGCGGTATCCGGATAGACGCCATCCTCACCGAATAATCTTCGAGTCTGTTGATAGGCGTTTGCGGGATCATGGGACGTTGAAGGTAAACAGAGTAGACGCCGGTGCAAGACGTACGCGCCGCACTGCAGATTTTGAAGAAAGTGTTCTTCATAGGTGAAATAGGAACCTGCTACTAGTACTCGTGCTATCGGACATGTAATGGGTACGAACCATCAAAGTGTATGGGAAGTCCTTCATGAAGACCAGCTCTATCCCTTTCATCTGTAAAAGTACACGTCTTACAGCCACTAGACTTCCCTCAGCGGGCCCAATTTTGTAATTGGGCTTTGCTGCAGCCACCACACTTCTTTTCCTCGCTATTATTCAGTATTTAATAGGGATGGTCTGGTTCTGAACTCTACAAACAGTCATATTTGGTTATGACAATTCTCTTGCCGTCTTCTAGAGTAGTAACCAGCAAATATTTTCTCTGAATGTATGGGTAGGCATGATTTCTGGACACATCACTGGCCCCTATCTTCTTCCCAGAGATTAAATTAATGGTGCCATTATAAGACCTTTTCAGAGCACGTCCTACCTACATTACTACAAGAAGTTCGTTTCCATATCAGGATTAACATGTGGTTTAAGCATGATGGAGCTCCTCCCCGTTTCTGCTGAAATGTGCGAAATCATTTGGATGGAGTGTATCGTGACTGTTGGATACGAAGAGGTAGTCCAACTGTAGTGTGGCCACCTCGCTCTTCAGATCTCAGTCCATTTGAATATTTTTTGTGGGGACATCTGAAAGCACTACCCCTGTTGATATAGATGAAATGTTAGTTGCACGCATAATCGCAGCATGTGATGTGGTCCGTGAGACACCTGGTATCTTGAACGTGGTACGAAAATCCTATCGTCGCCGATGTCGTCTGTGTTGTGAGAATGAAGGTCGCCAATTTGAACAATTTCTTTAATGAGTCTGCAGGTGCTTTACTTTTTATTTCTGCATTGCTTTTTTTCCCAATAACATTATGTATGCCTTGTGTACATTCACTATACTTCATGTTATTGATCGCAGCACTATCATTTATCTAAGTACATAAGTACTGTACAGTACAATTACACACTTTATTTGCGAAATTATATTGCACTCTACAGAGTGCGTATTATTATTACAACCTTTCAAACAATTGTCTGTACAATACGTACATAGATTATTTTGTAACTCGTGTACTGCACCGACATTCTATTACCATATTCTGTAAATTAATTAATAAACAATTAAACAAGAAGTAAATCTACGCACGTAATAATTTACTGTAAGTACTTAATAAAGGAAGAAAAAATGGTACACGTAATGTTGGCAGTTTCGAACGTGATACATAAATCTTATACTTGCGTCGGTATTAGACTGCTATAATCATTGAGCTAGAGGTGCATGCTTGCTGCAATTACATATACAGTCTCTGTATAATATTATTTCCATTTTAATTTGAAATAATGAGTGGCGTGCCAAAAATTTTACAAATTGAATCATAACTAGGACATTTTTATTCGTAGACCATTAGTTCATTATCCCAAAATGCTAATATTATACTCCTCTATACGTAGTTAAATTTATGCGGTATAATTCATTTACACCCTATATATTGTGCATTACTTTCCGAAATACCCTCGTACATAAATATTATACGTTGAAAGTGATCCTACGTATTTCCATTACAACACAAACACACTTACAACACACTTGCATCATTTCGCTTCAGAGTTATAACGTTTGTAAGCTGTAATCGACTCTCGAAATGCGAATTTACCCAGGAAAATGAAGGTCAGAACCGCTTGTTTTCGTTATACGTTTCTTACGGGAGAGCTGGCGCTCTCCAGTAATGATCATTTCAAGCGTAATTGAAGTTAATATGTCCGAGCGCTTGTATACCGTAGGACGACTTGCTTCTAGTCTGTTGCGCGGGTCGTGTGTTGTAGGCGAATCACAGATATAATGGTACAATCACATAAGATTTTAAGAGAACGTAAGAGCTAAATCCTGTTTTTCCAAATTTGAGATTTATTATACTTTTAAATGTATGGCATAGGGGTTATATATATTGCAATATATATTAATTACTGAGGAAAATGGGAGAGCAAACTGGACCAAACAAGTTCAATACGTTATAGAGATCAATGAGATGTTGAACATTCATAGATCGACTATTATCCTGTAATAGTTATTTAGATTAAAATTATTTAATATAACGTTTTACGGATGAGTTGAGGTATTTAGAGCCGGAGCATATCATAGGGTGGAATTTCGAATCGAAAACGTAAAAAAAAAAAAAATCAATTCTAGCAGTGTGTGTGTACATATATATTGTAGATTTTCGCGGATATAAGTATGAATAAGGAAGTTTTCTTGGGTTTTCCGCGTATTGGATATATAGGGTGTATCAAAACTAAGAGCGCAAAATGAAACGGTTGAAATTATACGTTAATAGAAGCAAAAAGTTCTAGTAAATATAAGTCCGCAAACGAGTCATATTAATTGAGAAACATCATCCTAATTAGTACAAATTAATTTTAAAAGTAAGTTTTTCGTTTAATTGTCATTGTATGTTTCCTCAAAATTTACTAATTGCTTAACCTACAAAGAATACAATCATTACTTCACATATTATACTGTAACACTGTACACCCATACCTGTTAAAGAAGGTGTTCAAAGTGTCTTCCTTGGACTGCAATATTAGACTCATCTCTGCAGTGAGTTTCGATATAAAGTTTACAACGCAGGACGCCAGTGGCGGCTCATAATCACGTATTCGCAATGATAAATTCGCACACCGTATACTTTTAACCGTTTCAGTTTGCGGTATTAATTTTGACACACACATATATATATCCATCCATAGTAATTCTGCCCAAGGGCAGGTCTTTCACTGCAATCATAGCATTTTCATACTAAGCTTTGCAGATTTATTAGGGAATTATAGGTGTGGTATATTCCTGTTGCTTTCCACACCGGTGAAGGATGATGATGATGATGATAAGGATGATGATGGATGGATGATTTTCGGGGACCGTTGGGCCCAAAGCTACCTGACATTTTTCTTACAGGTGAGGAAAAAACCTCACAAAAGAGCCTGTCCCTACCGGGAATCGAACTCGGGCCTGCTGCGTGACAAGGTAGCGCGCTACCTCAAGACCACAGCGGTGGACTATATATATATATATATTATTCCGAATTTATTGCTTTTCATAAACAAATATTGAAATATAGGCCAACTTAACTTATTCAGCAACGCATACAATACGACACCCCTATATATACTCATACTGAACTTGATTGAGACTGATTCTCGTTCGACCCGCTGCGAGAAATGTGTGGGAAGTTCCTTAACAAGACATTTTAGTTACGCCTCCCTAAATATGTCAACTAGAGATATATGGTTAGTACTTCTCCGCGAGGCGTCATCTAGTAGGAGTCTAAGGTATTACTCAGATGGATAAAGATCGGTTAAATTTTGCTCAGAGATATTTTTATTCACAATGAACTTGCTCTTATGGCATTTTAAGGTTACAGTGATAGGGCAATTTCAAGACGAAATACGATTAAAAATGTCATCCAAAATACGTGTCAATAAAAATTTCACGAGATCAGCCATTTGCATTAATACATGTAACAGTGAAACAAATGCAAGTCGTCAATTGACAAAATGAAAAGTCAATTTAATCACGACTATGAATCAAATAACTTTATTAAAGTGATATTGCAATTTTTTTTTAGCCTTAACTGAAATACGTACTGTTGACTTAAACTATTATTAATTTCTATATAATATCTGAAGATTCGTCTTGCTTGTTTTGTTGTACATTTTACAATTACATTTGCTACGGTTTTATTCATATGTGGCTAAACGTACGTCCGTTTTTGTAAATATTACAGTACATTATGTAGTAATATTATACCTTCCGGCCGGTTTTGTAATATCGTGAATTAATAAAACGAGACGCAGTAAAATATAAAATATAATAATCTGGCCATAGCTTATGCTTTTCCTAAACTCATCAAACACACACATTCAATTAAGATATACATTCTACAAAGATAGCACGTCACTAACATGGAGCAGTTATGCAGACGAAGTATTACGCCACTGTTCGAACAAGCTGTAACACGGAACAAAGCAGTCCTGGATCGATGAGGAAGGTCTTCACTTATCCACAGAGGCTTGCTGCCGAAGAAATCTCCAACTACAAAGGAACCTCCGAACTACACGGGACCACGACAAATTCGCAACTTGTAGTGGTCGAGTAGCTCTCAAGACAGCCTGCTTTTCCTATTCATTATTTCTAGAAATAATATTTTTGATTCAATGTGATATACTGCATTCATTTCAGTGAAAAAGATACATTACCTATTTTTATAGCCTATGACTAACACGACGACTTATTGAAATAACATAAAGGCCCTATACTAGCCCACATATTAAGGTTGACCCCAAATTTAATGAATAAAATTGAAGGCATTGTTGAGTGAACCAAGACTAATATTTTGACATGTAGGCCTACTCATGATGTGAGAGTTCAAAGTAAAACAGGATAATTTAATATATTATTGTCATGTATTGTCTAATGGCGTTTGAATTTCACGAGTGACGGCGAGATAGTGGTTTCATATTGGTAGAAATAGATTCGTAAGTCGCCGACTTGCGACTCGAAAGACCCGTGTAGATCACCGATGCGTTCGAATTTCCTTTCCTGAGGTTTCTCCAAGATTTGGCCCTACCCGTCGGGAAAGTTCGATACCAAAAATTTCCATACTGGAAATGTCTCGATCGGAAGGTGAGACATTTCCATCCCCGGCCTATATAAATCATTACCAGGGTCGAGAGCGAGTCAGTAGTGAAGTAGCACTGTGAAAGAGAAAAACTTAACAAGTGGACTCGTTAGATGCTGTAAAATAATTATGTGATAGATAACTTTAAAACAAGATTAATTATTATTACAGCAATTTGTTAGTAGTATGTTAAGGAGAATTTATAGAATTAAATAAAGTTACTTGAAAGTAAAATCTCGGAATGCAGACCAATTAATCAAGGAGATAGGCAAGGATGTGGTCTTTCACCAATGCTCTTCATAATATACATGAACTCAATTATTAAAGAATGGAGACTACAACCACATGGCAGTATACCACTTAATAGATTATATAATTAAGACAGCCTATTATTTGCAGATGACATTGTGTTTATAGCGAATTCAGAATATGACCTACAACGTTCAGTCCACTCTTTTCACCAAATTGCAATAAACTATAACATGGAAATCTCAACAGAAAAATCTAAAGTCATGGCTTTCCTAGGAAAAGACCCAGTTCGCAGTAAAATTGTTATTAATAATAAAATATTAGAACAAACCAATACATTTAACTATCTCGGATACCAAGTTACATAGAAGAGGAAAAAGATTTTAGTCAAAAAATTATAAAATTTAACAGAGTAACAGGAATTATAAATAGTATTTTCAAGCCAAACACAGTACAGTAACACACACGAACTAGAATTTATAAAACATTGGCCCGACCCATATTATGTTACGGCAGTGAGGCCTGGACAATTCGCAGTGTAGATGAAAAAAGACTAACTGCGGCAGAAATGAAATTTATGAGACGTACTGCGGGTTACTCAAGAACAGACCATAAAAGGAATTCTGAGACACTCAAAGAATAACAAACAGAATCAGTCATGGAATATGTACAAAAATACAGAAACAACTGGAAATCTCACGTAAGAAGAATGAGCAGAATAAGAATACCATATCAGATCTTAAATTACCAACCACCAGGCAAGAGATCTTTGGGCAGACCCATCAAACGTTGGATTGAGACCGTAACAGACCACTGGGTCTATCACATGAAAGAAAGAAGAAGAAGAAATAAAGTTACTTTGGAATTCTACACGATCAACTGAGTTATCTTACTGCGCCAAAACGACGTGAAATATTACCCCGGTAGCGCGCGACAATACAGGCCTCTGAAATGCCAGCACGCCACTAGCTAAACGTACATTTGACGATAGAAAAATGTTTACTTCAAATTTATTCATAGACGCTCTACTTCTAGGGGTATTCCTGTACATGTTTACTGATTTAGTAGCTAGGAATATCTCATTTGAAGAAAAACTTTGAGAGCTGAAATCAATAGCGTCGCAATTCAACTCTGGATTAAAAGTGCTCAGAGGCGTATTGTTTCAGACTTGAGGAGGTTCTTTCACGTGAAAGTCAACGGAACGGTTTCTATAGCTTTATATTTGTTCCGCAGGATATCATGCTAAGGTTTGTTCACCCCCTGAAAAAATCCATTGATCCCGATCGAGTTTGAACCTCGAAACCAGATACGAGTTATGGTAACCACGTGTCCGTCAGAATCTGTTTTATTGATTTAATTTGAAGGATACAATGAAACGGCGATTATGCTGAGATGCATACTGCTAGTATTTGTCTTGACGACTGAGGTGAACTAGGAAAACTTCTGTCGGTTGAACGGCACTGGGGGTTTCAACTCGGGATCATAGCTCTGTGCCAAGGCACCTTGCCTTAACTACTTATCTACGGCGGGGGACTTATGATATATATAATATATATTACATTTTCAAAATAATTATAGGCCTATTCTTAAATACATTAATAATCACCTTTAAGATACATCTATGTGTTAAATCAGCAATACTTTAACTTTTACAATATACGGAGCTCCTATTTCAGTGAGAGTTCGTTTATATTATGCTCTACAGCTGACATAATAAATCATTATGAAGTGACCTACTAAGTTTTAACTTACCCCAGCGATGTAAAACAAGAGCTCCGTGAGATGGTGCGCATGCGTACCGATATGCACCAGGAGCGCTCAGCTGGACAGGTAACGCTACCTGGTGACTTGGTTCAGTTTCACTCGTCAAACGTATTGATGAGCATGACTACGTTCAACAAGGAGACCTTGCGTGAATCAAGCCTTCGTATTATTTTGGCACTGAATATCTCTCCCAATTTTGAAACGGTTAAATTAGCTAATTCGAGGAAAAAACAAGCAAAAACATAAAACTCGCCTTTAAAACTAATAAATTGAACAACATCGTATAAAAAAATGAAATAAAAAGTAAGTACGAAAATAAGGTGTATATAAACTAAAGTACAAATTTGCGATAAGATTTACATCGGTAGAACAACAAAAAACTTTTAACACAAGATATACTGAACTTTAAAAAATATATATTTTATTATTATTATTATTATTATTATTATTGAATCTCCAAATATTTTTAAACCATATTTCGCCACAAAGGCATGTTAGAGTTGTAGCTTACTATAAAAATATTATACTATACATTGTAAAACAGAAATATTATCCTATGATTTTGAATGAGTGTTATGAATTACATAAATCGTCTATAAGTATCTTAGAACACTAGAAATTGTTATGAATGTTTGTTACGAATTTCATAACATATTCATAATAATTTTGGTTCTTAAAAATCACTTCACACGTTGAGGTAGAAGCCTCATCATTAGAGCTCAGACTTCTTTGCCTTTTCATTGCCGTGTCGCTTTCAAAGAGTTTACTACACAGGTAGTTAATCCTGTCCCGTGCGCAGTGCCACAGTCAGTGGCGTATTTGCTGTGCTGCTACAAGTATTGTATGCAGTCAAGTCATAATACCGATCACCACGATCTGATGAATGATTACAACTTGCCGAAAATAAACACACACAAGATGAATTCACTTGTACACGAGTACGGCCGTGAGTATTTTTGCCTAAAAGAAGATAAAATAGTTAGTAAATTGTGTAATGTAGAGTTGAAGGTGGGAGAAGAATTTTTATCAAGAGCCTTTGCAAATCTAAAACACACATTGGGAATGTAAAACATAAGCTTGACGATGAAATACAGTCTTCTGCACAAGGAGTTTCAGAACTTGTAATCATCGTGCATTTTACAAGGATTTATGCGAAACGATAGTTTCCGCGAATATTCCTTTCAATAAAGTGCAAAATCCGGCTTATATATTTTTTTTCAGAAATATACGGGAAGAAAAATTCCTTGTGAAACAACTTTACGCAAGTATTATTTATCTCCTTGTTATGAAGACGTTCTGAAATACATTAGAAATACTGTGGCAGATCATAACATATGGGTGTCAATCAATGAAACCCAGGAAGCGTCCGGAAGGTCTGTAGGATATGTGATAGTGGGGATATTATCACCTGAAAACCCCGGAAATATATTTTTGTTAACTACCGAGGTCTTAAATAAAGTCAACCATTCTGAAATCGACAACTTTTTGAAAATGCTATGTCTCTTAAATGGCCCAATGAAATAAAAAGAGATAATGTTTTTCTATTTGTAACAGACGCAGCCCCTTGTATGTTGAAAGTATCTTCCAGAATTAAAGAACGATATCCGAAAATGATATATCTAACTTGCTTGGCCCATGTACTTCACCGAGTAGCCGAAAAAATTAGGTTGCATTTCTCTGATATGGACATTTTATATCAAACATGAGAAAATGTTTTTAAAGGCCCCTTCTAGGAAACGGAAATCTAAGGAAATTGCATCACAAATCCCTTTACCACCTCGACCTGTTTTAACTCGATGGGGGACTTGGTTGCAGACCACTGCATACTACTTACAGCATAATGAAGTGATTGTTAAAGTAGATGATACATTTTATGCTGAAGAAATTTCGGCGATAAAAATTGTGAAATCTCTGATGTCAGGAAAACGTATCAAAATTTGCAGGTAATCAACAACGTCTACAAACATTTTCCTTTAATAATAATAAAAACTGGAATCTTTACATATAGCATTGATTGATTCCATAAAACTGGTAGAAAATTTATCGTGACATTTTGATGAAACAGGAGGTAGTTTTCGCATCTGAAATTGCAAAGCAGAAATTGCAAAGTGTATTGATGAAAAGCCTGGATACTCAGCTATTTGCAATATAAAGGATTTTCTAATGGACAACAAGAACGCATGTACTGTCTCCATGTTAGATACCCGTGATATACCCTACTTCCGTTTTGCACCAGTTACCTCAAGTGAAGTAGAAAGGACTTTTTCTAAATATAAACTTTGCTTGAACTGTCATCGAAGAAGTTTTTCTTTTGAAACTTTACGGAAATACATTGTTATTCATTGTAACAGCTCTATACAAACGAAACGAGTTTAACTAACAGTGTTTTAAAAATATTATGTACAGTGCACATAATTTTTTTTGTGTTACCTCTTTATTTAAAACTGTACGATGAAAATAATTGTGCAGAAATAATGAACTTGTTATTTTTAGTAATACTGTATGCAGCATTGTATTTATAGAAGCACAAAGAGAATTAATGTACGGAAATTAAAAGTTGGTTTAACTTTTTGTTGTACTGTAGCGTTTAATTTAAGAAGGGTAAAACATATTTTAAGCAACAAAATAAATTTGTAATCCAGAATTAGCTACTTATTTCTTTACCCACCTATACATCCTGTAAACAGTACATCACAAATGCCATACTAGTCAGACTGGTGCTACTACACCCCCTACCACTCTCTCATCAAGCAATATTATGTATAGTAAGAGTGCACATAATCTAACTTCATGTCCGAGCCCTACTCATCATCATTTAAAGGTAAGTTTTACCAGAATCGTTGTCTTTCGAACATAGGGCAATAAAAACATGTTTTACTAATTGTATTGATTCTTGACATTTACAATTATGATCACTGTCTGGGTTAATATTAACTCTCTCAAATAACTTCCAAATTTTCCATGGCCAGTCGTAAATTGTGTTAAAATGAAATTTGGAATTAAATGTTTTTATTTAGCCTATGGTGTACTGTAGGAAAAAAAAAGCTCTTTAGTCAAAGCATCATTTGCACTCATTATCCAATGTTCATTCCAATCAGTGATGATATAGTCCAACAGTTTCTTTTTAACATAGGATATTGGACACTTTGAAAATGAATAATGAAACTCAGAAGATGCTGCAGATTCAGCTAGTTGACCAGCACGTTCATTTCACACAGTTCCCTGCTGCCCTCGTATCCAAGACAGCCATAGGTGTTGTGTCAACTTTTTATGTTAACATAATATAAGAAGTTCAATAACGAAGATAAATAAAGTTTTGCCAAATATATACTAGAAACGGGTCACCAGTTCGACAAAAAATGATAATACTATGTCAAAATTACACAGAAAGAATAACAACAAGATTAGCATCCTAGAAGACATACAAATTTTAAAAGAAGCTGAGAATAAAGACTTGCTCAACAAGAACACACCTGCAGACCTGAACCCGTTGTACAAATTATACAACAACATTAGTATTGTAGCCTCGTTATTATAGTTGTCCAGCGGTTCGATTTGTTTCCCCGCAGGTGGTATATATAACTACATACAAAGATGCCGACTACCGCCACTATAATAATTCCGCATGTAATCATTGGCAAGGTCCCGCGCCGTAGCCGAGCGGTTAAGGTAGGAAGCCTTGGCGCAGATCTACGGGACTTGCGCTGGTTCGAGCCTCCATGGGGGAAGAAATTTTCTCATGGTATTTCGGCCAGTATGGGACCGGTGCCCACCCAGCATCGTGAGGCAATTGGGTAGCTACAATAAGTAGCGGCTCCAGGTTGAGGAACCAGCTATAACGGCTGGGGGACTCGACATGCTAACCACATGTCACCCCTACATTGGCTGTTGATCGTCTACCTCTGTGATTGACACATGTGGATGTGAAGGGCCAGCAGCCGGCTGGTAAAAGGGCAACCGCTGAAAAATGGAAAGACCCTCAATCGGAATCATTGGCAAACAGTTTCGTGCCACCCGCTTTCGTATAAACAGACAACCATCATAGTGAGGCGATAATACCAGTTGATATGCAGAAGATGGAATATTCTTTTTTTAATGGCCATCATAGTTATAACTACTTGAAGTTTTCAAAAATAACTTTATTTTAGATGAGGATGACTGGTTTATCAGGTACTAATTATATATTTTTAATATTAAATTAGTAAATGGGAGTAATAGACGTATAAATATTGTTGCATTTAGACCATCGTCTGAAACTGGTATGGTATTAGATCCCACAATCCGTTTTGAGACTCATAGTAGCCAACCTGAGGAAGTTGACTCTGAAAATAATGTCATATATGAGCCAACAGTTGACTATTACGAAGATAAATGCCAATTAGATAGTATACTCTCACAGGATCGATGATCGAGGCAAAAGGAACTATAACAGAATTCTTAGCTAAATTTGGAATTTCTTACATTTGGACAGAGTGCAACTTTCTAAAATTGCCATCGCTGCCATTAGTGGATCAATTTCAATTTAAAAAATCATTTTTACAACATTTCTACTTTATAGAATACACTTCAATTACAATTTGTAATGTTTTAATGTATTTTATCGTTTTCGAAAATTAATTGTCTGTATCACTTTGTCCCTGTAACAATTCTCTAATAAGGAAAGTTTTATATAAAATATATAATAGAATAAAACAAATGTCAAGTGTCAAATACGAATGTCCGGAAAGTAGCACCCTGAAAAAAGGCGATTTATTTTCCTACAGTAGGGACAATAAATGTACCCACTAATTTTTTTCCTGTACCAAGAAATATTAAATCGTGTTTGCTAAAAGGTGTAGAAACACATGGACATTATAAACGTATTCTTATCATTTGTTTTGTTTATTCGTAGAGGCCTGTTCGTTCTTAACGTTTTTTTTTCTTTTTTTAAGGCAAATATTAAATACTGCAGATTAAAATCTTTTGAGTAATTATTTAATACTGTAAACCAATTAGCACTATTCATTAATAAATGCTTTGCTCCTGTTTGTGCGTTATTTCATATTTCAATTCCTCCTGTTATAAGCGTTCGTGACAATGATAGTCTTTCGTTCAGGTCCCGCCGGAGAAGTAGCAAGTAGAATGCATGCTCCAGGGTTAGTGCAGCGCTCCGCACGGAACTTGGAGTTCTGAACTATGACATACCTGACTAACACAGTCAAAAATTCTTAAAACTGAATTATTTTTAATAATTGTAGCACTGAAAGAAATTCTATAGCATTACATATGAGATCACTATTCTAGCGTGCAGGAGTACATTTTCTTAGACTGTATAATACAGAACCAAGTTCTTTAAAGTTTCTACGTTGATTTTGAGATCCATATTGTGTATTGTGCGTTAATAACATAATTGTGTCTCTAGATAGAAAAAGGAAATAACTCCATCAATCCCTATTGTCCAGAAAAAAAACTCTTATTCATAGATTTTTTATTAAAATAAAATTTATATTTTACAGTATATCTACGAAGTTACTATGTCCTAGGAGTAGAAAGAAATGTTTTCCAAGCATCGTATTTTGATCTCTAGAATTTAAGAAAATTCCTGGATTTGTTTCCTCCTTCTAACTGATTAAATAATTGACTGATAAATAGGAGTACATTTAATAGATCACCTTCAAATATGCTACAGAAATGGTCGAAACACCGTTTAGTACAATTTAAATATTAACAAATGCCCTTTTATTAAACAATGTTCACAATTAAACTGATCAATATATTAATACATGTTGGAGAAAATTAAATCAATGGAACAACAAAACATCAGGGGCTCCTGATTTGTTTAGTCTTCTCCAGATTCAACATCAGCTGCGTTCGTAGTACGCCAGTTAACCAGGCCCTCATAGAATTCTCTCTCCTCTTGTGGTATGTATGTGTTGATCTTCTATACGTCTTTGATTTTTTGTTTTTGTCAATAGGTACTTTGCCTCGATAAACGGTGTCTGTAGGAAGAGGAATTTTATCCAGTAACTTTAGCTTTTGAAGGAGAAAGTTAGTATTCACGGGACCATCAATGTACTCGGAAGCTGTTACACAACCCTTTATTCTAGAATAATATTGTAAGTGACGATATTAGGAAATATAAAACGGTGACTGTTTGTCAGTGCTTTTGAATTTTGTTTAAGAATTTTGGCGACCAGGCCTTATAATTCAAAATTTGTTCTGACGACACTTTCTGAACAGAATAACCCATGTCTCTTCCTGATTTTCAATTCACAGTATTCATTCGGAGTATATATTCTATTAATATGTCGAATCTTACGCTTGGCAGTACCAAAGTTCCTCTCGCATTGTTGAAAGGAGTACCCGCGAACAGGAAAATGTTGCTGAATTGTATTAAAATTACCAAGTGACACCAAGGCAAGTAGAAAACGGACAAGTGTGTTATTGCGGTTCTGTCCTCCTCAAGCATCACTGAAAATGTTAAGTTCCCTGAGAGTGGGATCTATTTGTTGCATTTTTATCCAAAGAAGGCTACACACTTCATTAGGTCCTCCGGAAAAACTGCACTTACACTATCTCAAAACTGCAAAGAACTGCGAATACACGGTAGCAGTTAGAAGTAGCAGCGATAACGTTATCATTGAATGGTAACCCACAAACATCATAGTGAGTTACCAAATGTTTATTAAAAATGGGTGTACACTTACTTATCACTCCCTAACGCTGATCCAACCAGCGATAACCCAAAACAGCGATAGAAAAATCATAGACTAAGTAATATACTCTGTGGAAAATAGCAGTTAGCGTTAACAGTCTAACAGTCTCATAATATTGCGATTTGCGTATTTAAATAAATACTTTATAATTGTCTAATAATGTTATAAAAATTGTTTTAAAAGTTTTAAAATATTAGAAAATGATGGTAAGTACAGAACAAAAGCTATAGTTTACAACAATATAACAGAAAAATTATGCGCTAGTAGAAGTGCAGTTGAGCCGGTCCTCCTTTCGCTACACCTTCTGGATATGCGTTGAAATTTGCTATGCCTGTTTTCACATCATGAAAACACATATAACCAATGTTTTCCAAGGTAGAACATTTCTTGCACCGGGATTTTTGAGAGAGGAATATTTTGTATGTAATCGAAAATGAGGCATTCTATTTCTTCTTTCTCCTAGCAAAGTTGCAAAACTTCTTGTTCTTTAGTATAAAATGTATTGGCTCTATTTATGTGAACCTTCTTTTCAGCATTTGCCACGCGTTTTGCTGATCATTTACAGCTGGTGATTTGATTTTTGTTTCCAAGTCTTCACATGTGCTGTACACATCGATTTGAAGCCTTCCAAATCTATACCCATAGTTCTCATTATAGTACTTGTTATAGAAGTTATATTTCACTCGAGATGCAAACTGTGGATATTTCGCGGAGAACACACGGCACATTGTTTTTATGTCCAAATCAGCACTTAATTATTTTATATTCCTGTTGCTGTAGTAAGACTGGTGCAATGGAATTTCGTTTGTATGATTATCGATAGCACTGATTATTTTTTGGAGAAAACACATTGCCTCGATTGCTATGCTTTCTGTGCTGGTCACTTGGGGTTTTCCCAGAGGTAAGTAAGGTAGTTAAGCGATAGAGCGCTTTGCTTTTGATTGCATATATAACAGAAAATGCATTTCTGCATGCTTGAACTCTTGTATTATCAGTATTTAAAACAAAAACAAAAATTGGAAAGATTTGTCTTTTTTTCGGGATTTCAATTTTTCCAACGACGGCGTTCTGGATCACTACGCTCTATTAAACCATCAAGAATGCATCTTGTTCGTTTTTGCTTCGTCCATCATATAGATTATCAATGAACTGCTTCTTTGGAGAATTTGTCGGTACATTTCAACATGCAAGTACACGAAACATTACTGTTAGATTTGGCAGGAACATTTTTGCTTATGAGTGTACTCACTTATTGTTGACCGCGAAGACGAAGTCTTTCCTGAGCTTGATGTTTGTAGTGGTGCTCATACCGAACTTCGTTTCTCCGCTTGTTGCTGCTTTGAAACAGTATCATCAGAATAACCTTCTTTACTTGATATAGGCCTACTCGACATAATACTTTGCAAAATGAACAAACAGATTTTAAAAATAACAATAATAATAATAACAGAAGATTACTATGAAGACTAAGCACTTACTATGTTCACGTTACAAACTAAACTGATAGTGAAACGGTGAAGGGTGAAAGATGTGGATGTTAGCCCCCAGTTGCCATCTGTTGGTCACACGCGGCATCAGTTGGAAGACGGCAATAAACGCTGGATTTATTTGCTTCTTCAAACTTACAGTATTTTCAAGCGTATTTTAAAGATCATATAGGTGGAATTTTATTTCATTCTTATACTCTATAGACACATATACTATTGAAGATTCCGATAACTTAAAAATTTCAATTTTCGTTATGTTGGTCTTTGTTGCCTTTTTATAACTGCCTATTCAATTATAGTTAACTAATAATCGCTTATTCTTGTATAATTAAATCCTCATGAAGAGTAATGAATACATCACAGTTTGAACTAAATTAGGTAAAATAATAATAATAATATTAATAATAATAATATTAATAATAATAATATTAATAATAATAATTATTATTATTCCATTTCATTAACGCAGTGTAACCTCACACCTTATAAGTACTTTTACGTGCCACACGCCATCCCGGCCTTACAGTGATACGACCCGTCAGGAGAGAGATTGTAACTATGGAACACATACGCACTTTTCGATCACACAAGGGTATGGAGGGTCATCCGAATGAGTGATCAGCTCAATGTCAGTGCCTCCTCCGTGACAACACAACATTAAGACGAAACACATCATTCACACACACACGTTTATACTAAAGATGAAGAATATGGTAATGATGATTATGATGGCCTGAATATGTTCTGGGACATCACCCAAGAAACTGGTCCCTACCGGGGTTCGAACCCGGCCCGTTGCGTACGAGGGAGCGACGCTCCTTCAAAATTACAGCGGTGGATATAATGATAATAATAATAATAATAATAATAATAATAATAATAATAATAATAATAATAATAATAATAATAACAATAATAATAAAATAATGAATATTGTTATTATCATCATTTTCATTACCATTACCATAATAATAATAATAATAACAATAATTATTTTTATCATTATTATTATTATTACGATTATTATTATTATTATTATTATTATTATTATTATTATTAATTTTATTATATACCATATAACCAGATACTATTTTTATCTAACATTTTGCAATATTCTGATCTGAAGTTTCATAGAAAATACTGGTAAAGAGGGCAATTTATTTTTGTAATGTAATAAAAGGAATGCTGTATTTCATGATTATTTTATATCTTACAAATAATTTATGCGTAAATAAATTCCATACAGTTTTTATTTCTATTGTATTCAAGAAGCTCACGTAAAAATAAATTGTATTAGTCCGCAGTTTAGAAAGTTTAGGTATAGTGCGTTTTCATACAGTTCATGAGGACAAAGAAGAAGAAATTAAAACTTTTTAATTTTATTTTTCCAGTTTAAATGAAATTACTTGACCTTTTATCATTTGACAGAATACCGTGTGGCCCAAAATCGGTTGACAAGCGGGAGAAGTTTGGGTGATGCTAAAATGTTAAAACTAACCACACCGATTGAATTTTCATGTTCATGGGTTTCATATCAGGGCTAACGCAGATGTTCAAGGTGACGTCCATCCACCTGGAGACAATGTCTCACTCGATCACAAAATGCAACACTCATATTTGAAAGTGTATCTGGTGAAATATGAAGAATGACATTAATAATTCGGTCTTTCAAGTTCTTCAGTGATGCCGGCTGTGTCTGGAACACATACTGTTTTTCACATTTCCAAAGAAAGAAGTCTAGGGACGCCAAATCAGGTGACCCTGCAGGCCAAAGTACTTGGGCTACCCCATCTCACTGATATCGAAATTTCGTATTAAAATTGTTTCGAACAATTACAGTATAGTGAGCAGTAGCTCCATTTTGTTTAAACCACAATTGTTGCCGTCTGTTCAATGGCAGGTCATCTAGAAAGTCTAGTAGAGTAAAGTGCAGCATTTCACTTTAAGACAATTGTTTCACATTGCCTTCAAAGAAATGTGGGCCCACAACCGTATCACAAACAAGACCACACCACACCATTACTCTGTGGGCACCTGGGTCATTCACCTCACGTATCCATACTGGATTTTGCCTAGACCAATACCGAGCATTTTGAGTATTTGACATGGCCGTCCAAATAAAATAACACTCATCACTGAAAATAACTCGTTTAATGAATGCATTGTCATTCTCCATTTGATTGGTGATTCAATTGCAGAAATGACGTCTGTGTAGAGGATCATTGTCATGCATTGTGTGAACCTGTATCATCTTATACGGACGAAAATGTGATGCTTTTAAAATTCGCCGGACAATTTCTGCCTTGACACATAACGAATTGATATTTTAGGGCTTGCAACAACCTTTGAAAGTCGTTAATGTGTTTCATTCATCAGTAGCCGTCTTTGGTCTGTTACTTGGCTTTGCACACAGTACAGAAAAGGTCCTCTTAAATTTATTTAAAAGTTTACTCACAGTTTGAAATAATGGTTTTGGTATTTCAGGATGCCGCCTGTGAAACTAATCTTCAGCCTCGCTCAAAGTTCGATTGTTATCACCACAAAGCAATACTAATTGAACTCTTTGTTCTGGACTAAGCATGATTGACTTCAATGTTTTATCTAATGTTCTAAACTGTCTATCTTTGAGAGTTGCTTTCTAATACGGTACATCTGTCAGAAACACAAACACAAATCCATTACTGTTATTCATTGTTGTAATAATTATTTACTTTTTATTTTATTGTTTCATTGTTACCATTGTTTCCAGAATAAAAAAAATACGTAAAATAACACATTCTTGTTATTGAAAAAACTTCCATTTGTCAACCGACTTCTGGGCTACACGGTATATATATATATATATATATATATATATATAAAGGGGGCACGCCGTAGCGTAGTGGTTAAGGCACTGAGCTACAAGCCGGAGGTTCGAGGGTTCAAGTCCCGTTGGGCTCAGGATTTTTAAACTGACCCAAACCCTCTGGCGGCACTATGGCCCTGGGGTCGACTCAGCCTCTAACTGAAATGAGTACCAGACGCTTGTTCTTGGGTAAAGGAGGCCGTCACGCAGGGCTGACAACCCGGCTGACATAAAGTGCCGATTTTCTAGAAAAAGTGGGAGCCTTAACCTCCTACTACCCCAAGGGCCTCCTGAGGCCTGTTGTGGGATCACTTTACTTTATATATATAAATAATAAAGTTTTCATGGGTTTTCCGCGTTGTGGATTCAAGTTCGGCCTCTGGCCACTGATTCCGACGTCTCGGCATCATCCCACATACCATTATCAAGGAATGATAAGTTCGAGTCACAGGTTTAGGTCTTATGCAAAGAAACACAGAGTTTTCGCTGTGGTCCGTTTCGAAAGACGTACACACATCTAAGGTTTAGTTCGTATATAGTTAAACACCTTCAGTTTTCAGTGTGGTCCGTTTCCGAAGCCGTAGATCCGTCCGTCCGTTTTTCGGCAGCATTTTTGCCGTCCAGTGTGCTGTTTACTGGGAAAGCTTTTCATCCCTGGACAGCTAAATTAATGGTGGCTATCGGTAAGTGGCTTTCTTTGTAACCTTGGCCTAAACGGCATTTTTTAGGAATTTTGAGCTGGATGTGGTTATGGATTGTTGACATGCGCATCCAAGGTTTAGTTCTTATGTAGTTAAACACCTACAGTTTTCAGTGTGGTCCGTTTCGGAAGCCGTACACCAATCCAATCGTCGACCACACTCCATGTTGCCCAACCGTGGTTTTCTTCATATCGTCTTCGCTGTTCTGGGTATGACATGGTGGGCAGCGAGAGCAGTTTTCCATGTAGATGGTAATCTTTGGGCATCATCTCGGCTGTTGATAGAATATGGCATTTTCTCAATCTCTATTACTTCTCTGTAGATTCTTGATTTTTCATGATCTATTTTAGCCAATGTTCTAGATACTGTGAGGTCGATTATGTGACCCCTCTGTTTCATATGTTGCACCAGAGTTGTGTAGGTTCTTGACGATTTATTACAGCCTTATGTTCTTGTATTCGGCAGGAAATTCGTCTGTTGGTACGTCCTACATATGTTTGTTCGCATGAGGTGCAAGGGATCTCGTAGATGCCTTGTGATTCCAGAGGTATTTTATTTTTAGCACACCTGAGTAAGTTGGAGATTGTGTTTTCCGAGTGAAATATAGTTCTAATCTGGTGCCCGGCTTATTTTATCCGTAGTGCCTTCCACATACGGTAAGAAGGCAGTGCCTAAGGTTTGTTCTTTCTTCTCCGATGTGCTTGGTGCGTTTCTTGCTCGTTTAAACACACTTTTCGCTGCATGTTCGGGATAGCCATTTCCTAGAAGTGCCGGTTTCAGTTTTTCTTCCTCTTCATGAATATGAACTTGGTCTGTAAGTCGCAGTGATCGGATCACTGCCGAAACGTCGGGATCAGTGGCCAGAGACCGAACTTGAATCCATGACGCGGAAAACCCAAGAAAACTTTCTTATTCATACGTATATCCGCAAAAATCTTCAATAAAACATATATACATGCTGCATGAAAAAATTCTCCATAACTGAGCCTCTGTTGTAAGAAAATATATTATTTGAATTCTCGGAACTGTTTATATGTTGTCAATAGATCAGAAAATATTAGATTTATTGGAGTTTCATCAATTTTTAAACAATTTATCTTTTCTCATTAAGCGGTTATCTGGGTATATTCAGTATTGTTAACTTGAAATTAATTATATTTCTAAGTCATGGCTATTAAGTGTCTTTCTGCCGAATCTTACATTCGCAGATTGAAGTTCATGAGTCGTTTATGGTTTTATCGGATAGTATCCATAGTTTTTTCTCTCCCAAAGGAAAGAAAAGAGTGGATCACATGTGGTAGATTTGTGGAATATAAGAAACCTCAATTCTAAAATTGGAGAACTTTGAGCAAAATGTTTAGTTACTTCCACGTCAGCGTAGACTCATGAAAATAATGATTTGAAATTAAAGTAACCATTAACAATATTGGATATTAATAAGTATGTTTTGTACTTTGGCGTTAGTCACATATCAGGAGCGGGAATGTTATCTCATTCCATTTTATTATTTTCTTAAATATAATTATTTGACATTGATGAGTAAGATCATATGACTTTCATTCAACTCAACCAGTAAAAACATATTGGAGGCCTAGTTCTAATACCACATACTGGTACTTTCGAAAACTATGAATTTGTGGTTTTGAAATTTTCTGGTTTATTTTATACTCTATCAAATGGGCTAATACAAGTTATAGGAAATAAATAATTAGGTAGCTATTTAAGATTTCTAATATTGCTGCTAAGAATTTCGTAATTAATGGGGATAATATCACGCATGACATATTTTCTGATAACACTGGTCTACAAAAATGAACATTTTTTCTTTCACAATAATAAAAATGAATGATTCTAGCAGTATTTTTCATGCTGAATTCAAATATCATTCAGTTTTCCTCGATCAGACAGGAGTTTTATGTGATATTTATTTGAATTTTTTAATACTACTCATTCTGACTTATCTAGAAAGTGGTAGATAGTGATGTTCGGGCATATTTTGCTCTGAAACATCTCTCTTCTTGGTCCAACAGTAGTCAGCCAGCATATTAGAACTCAACTTGCCTTGGTACCTGTTTTCCATTGTAGAAATTTGCTGACCATAACGCTCACCATGCTTGTCGCTGACAGCCCCAAGAATTTCCGGGAAGAAGTCAAAGTGAGAGTCCAAGAAGTAAATTTTTAAATACATGTTGTTTTATAAGAATCCGGAAGATCAGCTACTAGGCCATGATACTTTTCTGCTTTATGGTTTCCAAGGAAATTGCAACATATATTTTTGAAAGACTCTCAGGCTGCTTTTTCAAGTTGATTTAACAGTCCTTCTGAATGTTCATCATCCATTAATGTTCATATTTAGGGTCCTATAAAAATTCATTCTTTCATTTTAGCATCTCTGACTTTGCGTAATTTTCGACTTCAAATACAAGAATCCTTCCAGAAAGTTTATTCATAACTTTGACAAAATGTTTCATTACTCCTAATTTAATATGCAATGGGGGTAAATGTATTTTTTCAGGATTCACTAGAGAGACATAAGACACATTTTTTTCTGGCGAGGGATAAGAGATTCACATTTAGACCTTGATTTTCTAACGTAGTGAGACTGACACATCACAATGCTAGATAAACAGGTCAAAATATGAATGAACATGCACAGTCTTGTCTTTTCGTGCTTCAGCATGATATTATATATAATTTCCTTAAATACAGCTCGAATAAAATATAAAATCACGAAACATAGAGTAAAGGTTCCTTTGATAGATCAAAGAGAATGCTAAAATACGATTTTAAATGTAGCTGTCACAAATAAACTGTGCCTGATGGAAACATTCTGACTATATTTCTGATTTGAGTATGAAAAAAATGCATTAGATTCACTAATCAGATTTCTTGTGAAGAAAACCTTTTCGACCAGTGTAATATGCAACGGGTATCACTTTCGACTTTGTGCTCATACCACGAATTAGATACATAACACTCCCTTTGTAACTCTGTAGTCAACTGGGTAACACTAACAGTGGCGAACTTATTAGGTAGATAATAATCTCTAGATGCGGTGGCAAATGCAAGATATTTTAAACACATTTTCTCATCTATACCGTATGAACTTTGTACATTCAACCGGTTATGAAATCTTTTATAGCGAACTGAAAACGTTGATGTTATTTTAGAATCATCTGTGATGCATTCAAGAACAGTTTCCTAAAATGTCTTACTTTAATCCATGGATGAGAAAAGGATGAAATGGATGGTTATCTAAACGCGTCTGTATGTGCCATAAATTATTTATTTAAGTGCATTCCAAATCCCTTACACTTGGGAAAAAAAGAGAACAATGCTTATATATTTAATACGTAGACACATAATACATAATAAATCAGAGAGGAAACTACTAATGCTGCTGCAAAAACACAAGACGAAAACTATTCAGTAACTTCATCTGTCAATACAGAAGATAATGGTATTTCTCGGTCAGGACTGAAGAATGTAAGGAATCCGATTTATTAAGGAATCTACTAGCATAATTTTCAACACAGATGAAAGTGAAATATGTACAGATGAGAAATTTATTTCATAATATATGTAATATATATTCTCTCCCAGCCATAGGCAGAACATAATTTTGCTTTAAAAAATAAGTTAGTACTATAAATGAATTCTGTCCTAGAGGCAGATTTAGTTAATGTAGAGTATTAGAAATATGCATCAGTATGTCATAATAACAGTCCATATACATCACCTAAAAAATAACCATCTTTGAAGAGAATTGTTTCCGTGATAAGTCTAATAATTTCTACCAGCCACAGTCAGATATTAAATTTTCTTCTAAAAATAAGCTACTATGAAGTAGAGGCAGATTTAGATAATGCAGATTGCTAGAATTAAGAATTAGAACATCATAATAGCAGCCCATATACTGAATAGCAGTATGGTATAATAATACAATAGAATATTGGTAGAAGAAGACACGCACATAGGAAGGAATGTGAGAAAAAGAAGGTTAAAATGTATGAAGTATGAAGGTTACAAATGGACAATGATGGAAAGATCACCTGAAAATCTGGAAGAGCTACTAGAAAAATGATTCCAACTTGTTATTCTGCAGTTTGTATGTAAATAGGTACAATTTTTTTCAAGAATTAGTCAAGAAATATTCAATTATTTCTGGAAAAAATTAAGTTGGCCAGAAATAAACGTATTAATAGCTTCTCTAGTTAGTAAGTTAACTCTTAAAAACTCACCGAGGGAGAAGGAAAATCTTACAGAAAAAATCTAAATTCTTTTGGGATCGCATAGTGGATGATACTTCATGCGGAAGGAAAAACGTTAATTTCATAAATGCTATGATAATGACGTTGAATCTGAAAGTAAATACGGTGCTAAACATTCAAATATTTAATCTGCAAATTCAAACAAGGAATGCGAATTTTCATTAAATATTTTCTTCTAAATATTCCAAAAGTGCTTTCCCATTGCCATAGTAAGAAAACAAATAAGTTATGCCTAGAACCATTTTTAAAACAAAAAGTATTTGGAGAATGGCTAAAAAATTATGGCCCAAATTTACAAATGAAATATATTTCATCGGAGGTAGGACATGAGTAATATGTGTAGTCAACATTGAGTTAGAAATATATCTGAAAAAATAATGACGAGAGGTCAGTAGCAAAACGAAAGTGTTACAACAGAGAAGAGCAAGGATAAAGATGATGCATAACATAAATTATGACAAGTGATAGCTATGGATCTCCAGCCCGGGAAAGCATGCCCTTTTTCCTTGCACCTAATATTTATTATTAAAAAACTACTAGCTGAATTAATTTGATTATAATCTGGTAGCTTCTGCACTTGAAACCTACCTTGTAGATCATATTTTAGAACCGAAGTTTCCATGGCTCTTTATAAAAAAAAATTGTGTGATGTTAAATGCGCTTCTTCATTTTTCAAATCAACATGGTATCATTATATAGCACAAATACCTAGTGACGGGACAAAATTAAACGAAATGTAAAGTGTTCCTACATCGAAAGGAAACTAAAATATTGTGATATTTGTCTCCCATGTGATTTTGGAAATTCACGATACAAGCAAGAAAGAAAATGCATTTTATTACGACACTAAATATTTACATCTTGAATTCTTCAAGGATTACACCTCAAGACAAAATCAATATTACAACTCAATTGTTTAATTGGCAAATAAACGGTGGTACCAACATGAACGAAGTAAAGTCAATTAAGTACTGCTATAAAATATTTCGGTATAACTTTTCAGTGACTATTTAACTCATGCCCCAAATGGGAGTCAATGGCTAATCACGTTACAACGAGTTTCGATTTACAACCAATCACAGTCGTGTTTCACCTAGAATTTACCAACTACAGTTTATCAAAATAAAGAAAGCACCTCCCTTTTAACGTTCTGAATAGGTCATAGCATTATTTTGCAGTGACTGACTCACTAAGAAATACGGCTACCAGATTGTATATATAGTGCATGAATGTCAACACATACCGCATGCGGGAGTTAATATAAAAACATTTGTAGCAATTGATTATACCACCAAAAAAAGAAACCACCGTATGCACTTTCTTAAATGTATTTTCCCAGAAAAATATAATTATCATATTTACATCATAGGACATCAGAAATGAATTAATATACAGTTTTATGTGTTTCATGTTTTCTCCACTAGAGTGATTCTTACAATATTGCGTTCCTTTGGCAATAAATAATATGATCTGGTTGCAGTGTAGAACAAAAGAAGCAAATGAAGCGTACCGATCGTTTCCCATTTGTTTTCAAACATCGCCGTTTACATTAAATATACAAACATTTTAAAATAACTATATTTAAATAATGATTTGTGAGTAAACAGCTTAATTTTTTCGTTAAATAGTCCTACCAAATGCCACTCTTGATTTCCAAATTCTCTAGATAAATTGGAAATCACTCGTGGCATTACTTATGAATAATATCATTAAAATTATTTAGTTTAACATTGTCATCCATTTCATGACCTACCAATTCCTTCCGCCAAAATTCAGGAAGATACTCATCCTATGAACATTTGCAATGCACCTGTTATGAATACATAGTTATTTATATAGATTTTTTATTGTTTTATAGATTATTTTAATTATTCAAGCAAAGTCGTTTGAGATGGAGTTTAGACATTCAAAGTCTGTTGAGATAGAGCATAGTTCAGATCAAAGTCTTGGTTAAGCTAACTGTAAACATCCCTACATTTAGTTCATTGGAATGTTAGTGGTACAGTTATGGGTGACTTGAGGTCATTTTTGAATATATAACACTTGAGAAGTGAGGGTCTCGTGTCTGTCTGTGTGTGTAAACGGCTGAAGGGTAAGTCACCGACCATTTTTCTTAATATGTGACAGGGATCTTTTTTGTAAAAGAATCAATTACCTTAACTATTTTGATAGAATTCTAAACAATGTAGACTGTTTTAATACGATATTTTCAAAAAGGGATATACCATTTTTAATCATGTAGTTTTGGTTAGATTTAAAAATTCCACAACTCCTTCTTCTCAACCCCCCCCCCCAAGAAAGTACTGTAGTTTTAATATAGGCTTAGATTAGATTTAGGGCTATCAACTAAGGGTTTCTAATTATTTATACTTTAGTAATAAAATAGTTAAAAATAAGACTCCATTTGTTTATTTCAAAACATGTAAACTGTACATCCTCATACTAACGCTCGGCTAGATAAACGCTACCAGATTTTCCAAGTCCCGAAGGTCTTTTAAGCCTAAGAAATCCAGTTGGGACCATAACAGCACCTGTTCGATTAAAAAAATCATATCCCCTATTCATAGAGAATATCATCCTTTATATGCCAATCTGCTTTAGTTTATATAACGTTGTTCAGTATTATAACAAGAAATAAGTCTCAGACTATTGAACAATGTAATTAAAATATGTATTTTAATACCTTATGTAGTTTTTCCAAAATTAACTAACTCACTGGCTCTAACGAACCCGTGGGTTCATGGCCATACAGACATTAGCTCTCTCGATTCATCCCTATCCTTCGCTAATGTCTTCCAATCATTCCTTGTATAATCTACTTCCCACAAAACATAGTTAATGTTATTCTCCCACCTCATTCTTGGCCTACAAACTGGGCGTTTTCCCTCTGGTTTCCTACAAGAAGCTTCCATGCACGTCTTTCATTCCCCACTCGTGCTACATATACTGCCCATCGCAGTCTACGAGACTTAACTATTCTCATTATACCTGGCTTCCAATGAAGACCATGTAATTCACTGTTATGCAGTCTTCTCCATTTACCTGTCTGTTCATCTCTCTTTACTCCACAAACTTTCCTAAAAACTTTATTCTCAAATACTCGTAATATCCAATCCTCCCTTTAAGTAAGAGTCAATGTTTCGGATCCATATAATATAACTGTTAGAATAATATTTTTATATATTTTCTTGAAAGGAATTCGGACGTCGACAGTCCCTGTAAAGCTTAATAGCACGCACATTCAAGGCACTATTAAGGCCAGTACTCACATACGCAGGGGGCACGCCGTAGCGTAGTGGTTAAGGGTGAGGGTTCAAGTCCTGTTGGGGTCAGGATTTTTAAACTGACCCAAACCCTCTGGCGGCACTATGGCCCTGGGTCGACACAGCCTGTAACGGAAATGAGTACCGGACGCTTGTTCTGGGGTAAAGGCGGCCGTCACGCAGGGCTGACAAACCGGCTGACATAAAGTGCCGATTGTCTAGAAAAAGTGGGAGCCTTAACCTCCTACTACCCCAAGGGCCTGCTGAGGCCTGTTGTGGGATCACTTTACTCTTACTCACATACGCAAGCCCCATACGGGGACACGCCGCTAGAAATCGCATAAAGAAACTGCAAGTTTTTCAAAACAAATTATTATATATGATTACAAAACTACTGCGTGTAACACCGGTTGACATATTACATGATCAAACGGGTGTAGAAACAATCGAGGAGTACATTAAAAGCAAGGCTCTTAAATTTTATAATACATGTGAAGGCTATGATAATCCACTCGTAGCATCGTTGGGAACCTATGAAACAGCCAACAACAAACACAAGCGTCCAAAATGGATCCTGGACAACACTTGACCGGTGAAAGCTGATAGGGCGGGGGCGCGCGCGCTCACAACGCACACACACACAAACACGCCCGCACACGCGCACGCACGCACACACCAACACCACACACACACACACACACAACACACACCCCACAACCACACACACACAGAACACATTACACAATTATTCAATTATAATCACAACACTGGCATATCCATGTTCATTCATAAAATATACCCTAATACAACAAATTAAAACACTAATAACTAATCTTACTGCTAGCAGTTCATCCACACCATTCCAGAAGAAATTTGACCATCACCTGACAACTACAGATATTACAGCAACAACAACTAAAGAGTAAAACAATGCACGTTAACCATAATTGTATGAATAAATGTACTAATATGAAATGTATCGCACATTTTATTTAAACAAGAGAGAAGCCTGATGCCCTCACCAACATAGAAGACATCCGCAAGCCAAACTTGTGGCAAGATCCCGAGTGACCGGACATTCCGATTGAGGTTTTAAGCGGTTTCCCCAATCCAAGAGCAAAGGCTGGAATATAACCCAAAAGGTCGCTTCCGACTCATATGCGAATTAACTCAAATGAATCAAATTTAAACCGGGGCTATGTATTTTACAGGAACCGGGGTTCTACCTATTAAGAGGCCCAAATGAACTCGCTCACGCCAACAACTTAAGTGTGGCCGCAGAGCTTTCCATTATCTATCCATCCTCCGTCCGTCCGTCCGTCAGTCCGTCCGTCCGTCCGTCCGTCCGTCCGTCGTCCGTCAGTCCGTCCGTCCGTCCGTCCGCCGACGTCCGTCCGTCGACGTCCCGTCCGTCCGTCCGT
>JASPKZ010004549.1:0-98246 GCA_030220185.1 Diploptera punctata | reverse complement strand
GGTGGTGTGGCTGGTGGGGTGGGTGATCGATGGTGATGTTGGTGGTGGTGATGGTGTGGTGGTGGTGAATGGTGGCGGTGTGATGCGGGTGGTGATGGTGGGTGGTGATGGTGGTTGAGTGGTGGTGGTGGTGATGGTGGTGGTGGTTGATGGTGGGGGGGGTTTGAGGTGGTTGGTGATGGTTGTGGTGGTGGTGGGGTAGGTGGTGATGGTTGTGATGGTGGTGGTCTAGTGATTGGGGGTGTAGGTGATGATGGTGGTGGTGGGTGGTTGATGGTGGTTGGTGGTGGATGGGTGGGATGGTGGTGGCGGTGGTGGTGTGGTGCGGTGGTGGCGGTGATGGTGGTGATGGTGGTGTCGTGGATGGCGGTGTGCTGGTGGTGGTTGTGGTGGTGGTGATGTTGTTGGTGGTGGTGGTGGTGGTGATGTTGTGGTGGTGGTGGTGGTTGATGTGGGGGTGGGGTGGTGTGTGATGTTGGTGTTGGTGGTGATGGTGGTGGTGGTTGATGGTGGTGGTGATGTGTGGTGGTGGTGATGTGTGGTGGTGGTGAGTGGCGGTGGGATGGTGGTGGTGATGGTGGTGGTGGTGGTGGTGATGGTGGTGGGTGGTGATGGTGGGTGGTGAGTGGTGGTGGTGTGGTGTTGATGGTGGGGTGGTGGTGTGGTGGTGGTGGTGGTGATGGTGGTGGTAGTGATGGTGGTGGAGGTGATGGTGGTGGTGGTGATGGTGGTGGTGGTGATGGTGGTGGTGATGGTGGTGGCGGTGATGGTGGTGATGGTGGTGGCGGTGATGATGGTGATGGTGGTGGCGGTGATGGCGGTGGTGATGGTGGTCGTGATGGCGGTGGTGATGGCGATGGTGATAAAGGTGGTGGCGATGTTGGTGGTGGTGGCGATGGTGGTGATGATGATGGTGGTGGTGGTGATGGTGGTGATGGTGGTGGTGGTGATGGTAGTGGTGTTGATGGTGGTGATGGTGGTGGTGGTGGTGTTGGTGACGGTGGTGGTGGTGGTGGTGGTGATGGTGATGGTGGTGGTGGTGATGGTGGTGGTGGTGATGGCGGTGATGGTGGTGATGGCGGTGGTGGTGGTGGTGATGGTGGTGGTGATGGTGGTGATGGTGGTGGTGATGGTGGTGATGGTGGTGATGGTGGTGATGGTGATGGTGGTGGTGATGGTGGTGGTGGTGATGTTGGTGATGGTAGTGGTGATGTTGGTGATGGTGGTGGTTGTGGTGGTGGTGATGGTGGTGATGGTGGTGGTGGTGATGGTGGTGGAGGTGATTGTGGTGGTGGTGGTGGTGATGGTGATGGTGGTAATGGTGATGATGATGATGATAATAATAATGTTTCATGTAATATACGCAAGCCCTCCATGGTATCTTCACCATCTTGTGGCGGAGTGGCTTGCGAGCTTAAATGATCCCGAGAGCTATGCCGGCGCGGCGGTAGCATTGCTGCCGATAGGGTTACCCATGCCGTTCTGGTCGAAGGTGATAAGCCAGACGGAAAAAAAAGTACCTTGGTCGAAAGAGTGACGATTGTTCACCGTAAAAAAACCGTCAAGAAATGCGGACATGGGTTCAACTGGGGTAAAATTTTCCGGAGGTCAAATAGTCCCCCATTCGGTTCTCCGGGCGGGGACTACTTCAGGGAACCCATGCCAAAGGCTCGAACATAGGGACATGTTTCTAGGAACATGGAATGTTAGACAGGGGATGATTGGAAAACATTAGCTCAGGATAGGGATGTATGGAAAGCTCATGTCCGTGCGGCCATGAACCTACGGGTTCGATAGTGCCATTGAGTTAGTTAGTTAATATACGCAAGACTAGTGGCTACCATGATCACCTCTGATTCCGAGGTTCACTAGAATCTATAGAATTTTAAGGGGTTTAAAATTCTGAATATGGACTTGCTCTGAAGGGAAGTAAAGCAGTGGATCCTGTGTATTAGATCCACTCATGCCTGAAGTAAGAGGTCTCCGAACGAAATTTATCAGTCCATTCAAGCCCAAATTTTAATTCTTATCATAATAATCTAAGAATTTGAAGAGCTCCGCCAACTTATATTTGGAATACATCGGGAAATAATTTTAGGTGACTAATCTAATAATTATTTTGAAATGCTTAACTTTGATTTAGATTACATTAAACATTACGATTATAGCCACAATAGGATTTGACCCATGTGCTATGAAAAGTTGTTCATTTGCAAGAAAGCTATGAACGTTTCAAATTGTCAACTTTTATAAGATTCATGATGTGTTCCATTGAGGTATTATTCAAAATTAATATAAAATTATGGAATATTCACCTGAATGGTGATGGGACAAGTCCCGAAAGCGCTACATTTAAATAATTAATTAAGCTGAGGAGACGGACCTTTTAGGTGAATATTCCATAATTTTATATTAGTTTCAAATTGTATTTTAAAGTGTCCGAGTTCTTAAAATCTATACGGCCTTTTCGGTGGCTGTAGAGGGCATAAACACAACTTTAACACAAATTTATATGCAAGTATTAAAACTATCTTGAAATGAAATGTTTTATGATATTTATTACCAATATCTGATGATTTTCTATTTTTTAAAGGGTACAAAAACTCTATTATTTTTGTATTCATAATATTTCAATAAAATATACGAAATTAAAATAATATCAATATATAGAGAATATTACAGAATTATTTGAGGGAGCCTTGTTGCAGAGCATTTCCTTGTAAAATTAACCGACATGCAGAAGTTAGCTTGAAGGACGGCCGGAACCTCTTCCTTGACAAGACGTTTCCTCTGTCGCTGCTCTGGGACTCTCTCTAAATTTCACAGTTTAACCATTAAATCTTGTTCCAAATAGCTGGTTAACCCACTTAAATATAGCTCTCAACCCAATTCTGAATCTCGCAAACGACTTCACACGCCATTTCAACAGCCAATATTTCCTCAACTCATATCATGAAATATTACGAAGATATCATTGTTTGTGATCATATTTTTTAATTTCATGTTTTATTTATTATAGTTCCTATGTTTATGATAATTATGTGACTGCTCATTATTTTTCTTGATATTCTTTGTCTGAAAGAAGCTATTGAAGAGTTTTTATCATGGTTGATTATGACCTCTTACGAAGAACGGGAGCAGGTTCAAATGTCATCCAGTCATAGCTTGATAAAAACCAGACGACTGTTATCAATAGACAGATGAAAACGTCTTGTCGAAAAAAACATGGTGCGTCAAAGAGGAGGAGAGGAGCAGGCCGTCCTGAAAACAACTAAATCTGTTTCTACATCAGAATCAAATCTAGTTTCATTAGAAATCCACATGGGAAATCATTAGAGTATTCAATATCTTACCTATCTTTTCCCACGTTGTCCAAAAGAATTAACGATTCCAAAATTCACTTCTAGCAATATTTAATCTCGGAGATAAAGCAGGTGCAAATTCCGTAATTCCACGTTTCATTAAATTGAATGTGAAATTAAGTCGGTCTTCAATCTAAATTGATTTATCCGGTTTTTTTCATGTTCATGAATTATAAATTTAGAATAATGTCACAATATAATGGCAATTTTCTTATCTCACGTGGAAGTTGTAAGAGCTTTCAGAAGATTCTTTATTATTAACTAATTTGAAATATTGTTTCCAACATATTTTCTATTATAATTTTCATCATTTTGTTGTCGTGCTTTCAGTGATGTGCATTGCTTTCATGTCGAATATCTATTTTTGCTATTATAAAACTTGATTTAAAACTTTTCGATCTAATTAATAGATTTCGAAGATATTAATGTTTTTGTAAGTAGGAACTTTCTTAATTTTTTATATGATGTGACGTATCAAGCAAGGTTTTACGATTTTAGTTGGTTTATAAAATACATTGCGCACATCTTCAGTATTTGTTACACGTATTTTTCTTGATTTTTGATCGCTGTTTTATTGTTCTGATTTTCAAAATTCATCACGACTTAGGCAATGTTGTTATGCCATTAAACAACGCAGATTTGTATAAATTGTATTAAATATAGTAAGTTCCATTTATCTCGATATATAGTCGAGTCAGGTGCATAATATTTCCAAAAGATGGTAATTTATGTAACTTAGCGAAAAATATATAAATATGGTGCTAAAATTAAACTTGGGGGAACAAGAAGGCCTTTCTTCCTCCTCTTTAACGCCCCACTGTAAGAGGATAAGACAAAGAGGACATAATAAAGGTATTTCAATCGGGTGGATTGGATTGAGGAATGTAATTATTAAATTCAACAAGTGAGTTCTTGCTGGTCCAGAAATATTGAACTGCTGTGGGAAAAAAATATAGGTTAGTATAGAAAACCACAATAAATTATTTAATAATATACCATTCTATAATTTTCATTTTCAAAATATGATTTTAAGTTCATGAGTTAAGTGAGTTTATGTGACACATGAATTTTGTTCAGGTAACAGAATCAAAATAAGTAATTGTAGATGGAATAAGCAAAAGTATACGAAATCAAAATGAAATTTTTGTGTGTGGAAACCTTAATTTTATCTAAAGCGATTTTCAACCTTAGAAACTTGATATTAAAAAGTAGTATAAGCATATGAAATAAACATATATACTGTAAATGTATTACAGTTGTCAATTAATTGATTACCTAAGTTGATTAGATATCATTATTTTCCACTCCATTAACTCAGATTAACCTCTCACGTAAAGGTACTATTTACATGCCAAACGCCACCCGGGCCTTATAATGGCACGATCTATCGAGAGAGTGATTTTAAACTATGAGTCACACACACATACTTTTTTTTGGCCACGCAAGGACCGAATGAGTGATCAGCTCAATGTGAGGACCGCCTTCTACACAACACAAGACAAAACACACCATTCATGCATACGTTCATACTAAACATGGTGAATATGATAATGAGAGTGTGATGGCCACATGATGCTTGGGCCTTAAAGTATCCTGACACTTTATCTTACAGTTGAGGGAAAACCCTGATCCCGACGGGGATCGAACCCTGGGCCGCTGCGTACGAGGCAGTGAAGCTACCCCTATACCACAGCGGTGGATTTAGATATCATTATAAATATTTAAATGCATTGAACATTTTGCACAAAAATGTGACGACAGTAGTACAATTTAATAATGAAGTTTTTAAAATTATCATAAAATATTTACGAAAGTTCTATAAATTGTCTTGGAGTGATTGTTCACTTGGAGTGTTCACTCTCGGGATGTGTTACACCTACAAATGGAAGGAAAGTTTCGCACAGCAATATGTCTTTTCTAGGGGGTCGACGTGTAATTTTAGTTCAATATTTTTCGATGAGAAGAAGTTTAAAAGTAAATAATAACGAATATATTTATGTATTCTGACAATAAGCTTGCAGCTTGATGAAATTTTGATAAAAATTAAAGAGAGAAGTTTTTAAGAACTATCATTTTGAAAATGTTAAAATTAGACTACTAACAGAACACAATTTATTAGCAATTTTGTGAAGTAGACAATTCAACTATTTTCTTCGTGAATATAAGTTTGATTGAGACGAAACTGTCTCTGCCGTTTATAAAGAATTGTTTTCTTTAACATCCTAATTAGTACTGCCATTTATATCTGAGTTAAAATATGAACATTTTTACAAATTCGTATTAATTTGTATACACACTTGATTCCTGGAAAAACGATCTCTGGGAATTAAAACAAAAGTGAATAAATTATTTTGAAAAGTTCATCAGATTACTTTTAATTGTGAAAATATGTCTGCTATGAAAAGGCAACTCGTTTTCATCCATATGCTAATAAAATCAAACACATAAACGTATGGATGGTGAACGCGAGTATACGGATATCATAATTTAAAAAAATGCACTCATGTCTTTTGTAATATAATTCTTTCAATTATAAGGTCCTACGCCGTAGCCGGGCGGTTTATGGTATCATGCATTATTGCAGAGCTACCGGTTCAACTCCCCATGGGGAATACATTTTCTCACGAAATTTCGGCCAGTATGGGACCTGTACCCAACGAGTATCCTGAGGAATTTGGAAAGCTGCAATAAATAACGGGGCCGAGTTGAGAAAACAATCTACAACGGCTGAGGGACCCAAATGTTGATTATATGTCACTCCTATACTAACAGGATGATGTCCAATTCGGTAACACGTGTGGATGAGAAGTCAGTAGCCGGCTGGTAGACTCTCTCGCCATGGAGATTTAGATTCAATTATAAGTGGGGTTATAGTCTGTCCAGCCTAAGGAACACACTTGAGGGAAAAAAATGAACGGGAAAATCCACGAAGCACAGACGGCTGCAGTTACTGCGATTGAATCATGGCCAAAGCACAGTTCAGCATGTGGAAAAATAGATAATGTATTCGATTAATGTAATTGTGTATTTGAAGCAATTAAATGTTAAGTATCCATCCATCCATAGTAATTCTGCCCGAGGGCAGGTCTTTCATTGCAATCATAGCATTTTCATGCTAGTATTGCATCTTTACTAGGGAATTATAGGTACCTTCTCGTTGCTTTCCACACCGGTGAAGGATGATGATAATGATGATGATGGCCGGATGATTTTCGTGGACCGTTAGGCCCTAAGCTTCCTGACATTTGTCTTACAGGTGAGGAAAAACCACGAATAAAAACCTCACCCAGGAGCCTTTCCCGACCGGGAATCGAACCCGTGCCCGCTGCGTGACAAGACAGCACGCTACCTCGAGACCACAACGGTGGACTATAGTTGATCAGAATACAGTATACACCTACATGTTTCTTCGGAGGACGGAGAATATCTAAAAATTACCATTTATTTGAACCTACTGGAAGTAAATGTCAATAAAACTAAATATATGGTCACACGTAGAAATTCATTATATAATGGAAATGGACAGCTAATGACAAATGAGGGAAATTTTGAGGAAGTGGCTGAATTCAAATACCTAGGAACAATAATCACAAATAGGAATGAGATGCACAAAGAAATTAAACATAGACTCAATTCTGGAAATGCGTGCTATTATGCATTGCAGAGACTTTTGATGTCCCAACTTCTTTCAAAAACGTTAAACTGAAAATATATAAAACTATTATTCCACCAGTCACATTATATGGGTGCGAAACATGGACTCTTACTTTAAGGCAGGAAATGAGATTACGAGTTTTTGAGAATAAAGTTCTTAGGAAATTTTTTGGACCAAAGAGAGATGTACAGACAAGTGAATGGAGAAGACTACATAACAATGAACTACATGGTCTTTATAGGAAGCCAGATATAATAAGAACAGTCAAGTCTCGTAGACTGCAATGGGCAGGACATATTGCGCGTATGGGGAATGAAAGCCGTGCATGGAAGCTTCTTGTAGGAAAGCCGGAGGGAAAACGCCCGGTTCGTAGACCAAGAATAAGGTGGGAGAACAACATTAACTATGATTTGAGGGAAGTAGATTATACAGGGAATGATTGGAAAACATTAGCTCAGGATAGGGATGTATGGAGAGCTTATGGCCGCGTCGGTCATGAACCTATGGGTTCGATAGTGCCAGTGAGTGAGTAAGTAAGTAAGTAAGTAAGTAAGTAAGTAAGTAGTAAGTAAGTAAGTAAGTAAGTAAGTAAGTAAGTAAGTAAGTAAGTAAGTAAGTAAGTAAGTAAGTAAGTAAATAAGTAAGTAAGTAAGTAAGTAAGTAAGTAAGTAAGTAAGTAAGTAAGTAAGTAAGTAAGTAAGTAAGTAAGTAAGTAAGTAAGTAAGTGAGTATTTGAACCTGGTCGATTCTTGAGAAGAAGTTGGTAATGGCAGTTAAATATATGGCGACTGTCGTATAGTTTATGGTAACTTAAATTTGTAACTTTAAAATATGTATTTTCACGAAAATAACCTCAGTATTCGTTCGGAATCGCTATATTAACACATTTTGATAATGTTATTATTAAATATACCCTAATTAAGGGAGAAATATGAGGATACCTTACGAGTGGATTACTTGGAATTTCATGACGTGCCATACCTATAAGGCTCTTCCCATACTTACCGATTGCTTTCCTCACATCCACAAGCGTTAATCACAGATGTGGGCGATGATTTAACCAGTTATAGGGTGGCGTGTAGTCAGCATTTCGAGTCCCCCGCCGTATTATCTGGTCTTCTCAACCTGGAGCCGCTACTTACTACATAAATCTTCACAATGCTGGTGGGAACCGATTTCGTAATGGCCGAAATCGAATGAGAAAATTTCTTCACCCTTGGGCACTCGAACAAACGCAAGCCCGTTAGCTCTGCACCAATATATATTGCCTTAAACCGATCACCTGCGGCGCGGGACATGAGTAGATTGCATTATTTATAAGTAAATATTTGAGCATGTAGTATTGCGAATATTGTAGAAGTGTGAAGAAAAATAAATTAACTTTTAATTGATGACATATTTATAACTATTTATTTATTATTTACTTTTATTCAATGCCCCATATTGTCATTTCGACATTTCTGGTATTCTCTCCTGGCATTGGCTTAATTGTAACCCACTTCCGAATTTGGGGCGTCTGGAAGGCGGAGTTACGTTACCCCAATGATATGATGTGTGATAAATGATAATGAAGCGCCAGGAGAGTTCTTAACCTAAACTTAATCTAAATTCCAGACCATGGCAACCATAGAAAAAATGCTATGGTTTGACCGGGATTTCCTTTAAGAAAACATTCCTATGGTTTGACCGGGAATCGAACTCGGGACCTCATGAACAGTAGTCAGAATCGCTAACCACTAGCCCATGAAGCTAGTCAATTTATAATTATTTATAATTTATGAGATTAAATAATGTGTAAAAAATAAGAAAATTAATTTTGCAATACAAAAACGGTAACAGATCTGAGACCAATGGATATTCTAATATAGGCTTAATTTTAATTTATAGCTCTACTATAAAAATATTAATGATTATAAGATTTTAATTCTATCTTGGAATTATTAAAATTGTGTATATAATGAAATAATTATTATAGAGAAATTTGCTAGTGAGTAAAAGTTTCGCTCGAACATGGTTAGGATCAGCATTTCTTTAGCTCTCTGACATAGATGGCGGAGTGATAGCTTGTGTTAATTCAAATAGTTATTGATGTAGATTATGACAAATTAAATTAGATAGTTGTTAATTGTCTGTTCGTATATCATGCTTAAGTATATTTTATGGATAGAATGGTTACAACGCTTGGATTTAATACCACGGAAAATATACTAGTAAATATTCAATGAATCTACCAAGTGATGGTATCCAACAGCTATTTTATATAATATAATATATATGAACAGCTATTTTTCTCTTTTTTGTCGGTGGTATACGTAACACAATTTTTTTATTCGATTTTCGGTTCTTGCCGTAAAATCGACATTTTATTCAAGCTATAACTACCGCCAAAAGGGTACTAGCTAATCTGATAGCGATAGCCACAAAACTGCTAAGGAGCCCGTACATGTTTTCAGATGCACATTTTGCATTATATTAGCCATCATTACATATTAGTAGTAATCAGTATTTGCAATAAGGCATAAAGTAAGTAGAATTTGTATATACAATTTCTGGATTCAATTTGTTTTTATCTTAATATCGATGTACAGAATTCAGCTGGGATGTTATTAGCATGTCCACCGCTGTTGTCTCGAGGTAGCGTGCTGCTTTGTCACGCAGCGGACCCGGATTTGATTCCCGGTCGGGACAGGCTCCTGTGTGAGGTTTTTTCGGGGTTTTTCCTCACCTATAAGACAAATGTCAGGAAGCTTAGGGTCCAACGACCCCCGAAAATCATCCGGCCATCATCATCACCCTTATCATTATCATCATTCTTCACCGGCGTGGAAAGCAACGGGAAGCTACCACATTTATATTCCCTTAGTAAAGTTGAAAACCATAGCATGCTATGATTGCAGTGAAAGATCTGCCCTCGGGCAGAATTACTATGGATGGATTGTTAGCATTGGTTAAAAACGGAATATTCATTACAGTGTACTCCTCTACAGTGTCACTACGGTACTGCAAACAGTATGCGACTTCTCGTCAACACTGGAGGGAGTTTTCTTTCGTTTTGCGGAAATAAATTTATGCATCGGCTAGTGGGAAATTAGGGATTTCACAATTTTATAGCGGATTTCTATTAAATATAACAAGCAGGAACCTCGTAATCTAATAATCTATGCGAATTCCTAGGCAAGTCGAGTTTTGTTAGGACTATTTAACGAATACAATTAAGCTGTTTACTCACAAATCATTAATCTTAATATATAAAAATTACGTGTCACGTTGTTTGTCCGCGATGGAATCCTAAACTGCTGAACCGATTTTATTAAAATTTTGCACACTGTGTGCTGTTTGATCTAACTTGAGACCTACGGTTGTTTATAACTAAATTTATAGTCGCATTATTTTTATTCCAAATTATTTGTTTATTATTTAACAAAGAGTTATAATTATCTGTGAGTTCCATACGATTCTAACAGATGACGGTGTAAGGTAATTGGTTTATTATTTAACTACGTGGCTGTGCTTTTTGTTGTAACCGCGAATTTAAGTTGAATTAGAAATATTGATTATTTCATAATTTAAGTGTGTTCAGTGTTTAATTTATTTTCAATATATTGAGAATATTAATTTCATGTGTAAGTATTAGTTTTAAGTAATCTGGCTGAAAGACAGCAACTTAATTTAAATTTAACTGGACCGAGAAGGAACATTGAACAATATGGCGAATCAGTTCTAGAGACCATGAATGATAAGATATCAAGTGAATTCCGCAAATTGGTATAGACCTATGTGACATAAATCTTACATTTAAGAAGAATGTCAGTTTAAAAACATATGAAGGTCCTAAGTAACGGAATAACAGAACTGTAAGTAAGTCTGTTAGTTATAATAATATGCCTAATATTACAGAAACAATCTCTATGCCTCAATTAAATGAAAAACAAGATGACTATAATATATCACAAGATGCTATTACTATACAGAGACTTCTTGATGATGATGAGAATCCAAACTGCCAACAAGTACGTAAAAAAAACGAAAGTATAATGAAATCAGCAAGCCTTCTCAAAATATTCCATCAATAAATGTATATAATCCTTATGATACACTTATGGATGATACTGAGAATGCAGACAACATAAATTCATCTCAGTCAACAAAACCACTTCCACATAAACCACCACCCATATTTACACCGGGTGTAGTTAACATACCAGAACTAAAAAATTGTGTAAAACAAAAACTTTCTGATTTAGATTTCTCACTTAGTTTACTACAACATAATTTAACGTATACTTTAGGCACAGCAACGCGTGGCCGGGACTATATATAACAAAGTCGGATTAGTTACACTATTTATAACTCAAGAACGGCTGGGCCGATTTTTATGATCTTTGATTTGTTGGATTTGTTTTCGACCCGAATAGCAGATAACTATTAAAACAGGAAAAATTAACGTAAAAATATTTAAAGGCGATACGACGTTCGCCGGGCCAGCTAGCTAACTATAGTCATTTTAAAATACTTAGGGCCAGTTTCACCAAGAGAGGTAACTGTATTACGCCAGTTTATGCTATGCATTATACATGGGGAAAACTGGAGTAATACAGTTACCTCTGTTGGTGAAACAGACCCTTATATATTTAATGTAAACGGCGATGTTTGAAAACAAATGAGAAACGATTGGTACGCTTCATTTTCTTCTTTTGTTCATCACTGCAACCAGATCTTAATATTATTTATTGCCAAAGGATCGCAATGTTGTAAGAATGCACCCTAGTGGAGAAATATATAACCAACGTTATAGGTATTAATTAATTTCTGATGTCCTAAGATGTAAATATGTCAATTATATTTTTCTGCAACGTCATTTCCTGGAAAATAATTCGTTTAAGAAAGTGCAAACAGTGATTTTTTGTGGTATAATCAATTGTTACAAATGTTTTATATTATCTCTTGCATTCGCTTTCTGCTGACATTCATGCACTATAAATACAATCTGGTGGCCGTATTTCTTGGAGAGTCGGTCACTGCAAAATAATGCTATGACCTATTCAGAATGTTAAAAAGGAAGCGCTTTCTGTAATATGATAAACTTTAGTTGGTAAATTCGAGGCTAAAAATGACTGTGATTGGTTGTAAATAAAAAAAATCATCGAAATGTGATTGGTCATTGACTCCCATTTAGGGCATGACTTAAATAGTCTTGTTAATTAAATCATTTGTATTTTTTTTTGCAAGGAAGCAGATTTTCTCCCGCTATAGTAATTTAAAACATTGGTATCCCTCCTAATGGTCCGACTTTGCTAATTTTCTGAATATATATTTTAGCGAATTCCGAAGGAAATGCGGTATTGAGGTTGTTCTCATGAAAACATATCTAGTAGACATAAAAAATGACCACCAATATATATATATATATATATATATATATATCCATCCATAGTAATTCTGCCCGAGGGCTGGTCTTTCACTGCAATCATAGCATTTTCATGCTATGCTTTGCAGCTTTACTAGAGAATTATAGGTGTGGTAGCTTCCCGTTGCTTTCCACACCGGTGAAGGATGATTTTTCGGGGACCGTTGGGCCATAAGCTTCCTGACATTTGTCTTACAGGCGAGGTAAAACACCGAGGAAACTTCACCCAGGTGCCTTTACCGACCGGGAATCGAACCCGGGCCCTCTGCGTGACAAGGCAGCACGCTGCCTGGAGACCATAGCGGTGAATATATATATAATCACAAAAGACAATATTATATCTTATAAGAGTGTGTGAAAACTCGATCTCTTAAAAGTGGGTAAATCAGGGTCTTCATTCACAATAGTCGGAACTTTATTTAAGGTAGGTGGTTCATTGTAAAAGAAATAGGCTTTTCCTATTCTTGTAGGGCGTTTTGATACTACCAGTTTTTTTAAATTCCCTGTGAATAAGTACAACACTACTCTCTGACACACCAGTATATTATATAGTTGCCTAAACCTGTTTTAGGAGTGGTGGACGATTTGGTGAAGTATGCAGTTTGTTATAACGTACACATATTTTAACGATATAAATTTATAATTATTTTTCTTTTTATCTATTCAATTAAACATAAAAACACATTTTATTTATTTAGGCGTAACAACGCACGCCGGGTTTAATATTAACAATTATAATTTAATTCGTTTTCGACATGTCATTGTGTGTGTGTGTGTGTGTGTGTTATTACAACCTGCAACATTAAAACGATTGTTCTTAATTAATTTATCGGCTTTAATAAGCATACACTGAAAAATAAAACTTTGAGGAGCACACAACTAAAATTTTACAAAATTATGGCAGTGTCTGTCTTAACATATGCAAGTGAAAATTGGACTCTTAACCGTTCAACAGAAGGAAAATAGAAACTACAGAAATGAAGTTCCTACGTTCAGTAGCGGGTGTGACAATTTTGGACAAGAAAAGAAGTGAGGATATAAGGAAGGACTTAAATATGTTTAATTTAACAAATAGAATTGACAATATGAGAAACAACTGGTATGAACATGTCAAGAGAATGCCTACAGATAGAATCCCTCAGCTGTTACTAAAGTACAAACCAATAGGACATAGAAATGTTGGACGCCCATTTACTAGATGGGAGGATTCATTAAATCTCACTTGATGTGAAAACATGTCAAAAGGCCTAACTTCATGAAGTAGAAGAAGAAGAAGAAGAAGATAAACAGCATGCACTTATACACGTGCTGCGCGGAGTAATTCTTTCGGAAGTTATCTGTCAGTGTGTTGTCAGGCTGAGCAGACAATACAATTAATAAAATGGTTTTCTAAATTGATTTCAAGTTTGATACCTAATAACCAACACAATACCAGAGGTCTACATATATTTTTAAGAAAATGTGCAGCGACTCGCGTGTCGGTAGTAATCAACATGACTCACAAGTCACCTCCTGAAGACAATACATTCAACACGAGAGACAGGCATATTCGAGATAAGAAGAAAATAAAATTATATTCCTGAATTTAGCCTTCGGGGTTATAAAAATCTAGAAATAACAATAAATAGCTTATCCGGCTCTGATAACAACTGAACCCACACGTTCCAAATACGAGTATCGGATGTTCCTTGTTATAATTCCGTTATGCAAAATTAAGAAAAGCTAAATTCCTGCAGCGGAAATATGAAGGTACGAACACCGGTATATTGTATGGGAACATAGAGAAAATAATCCAGATATTCCTCTATATAAGAAGGTAAGGTGGCTAGCCTTAGCTCCGGAAAGATTTCATATCCTAAATTCCAGGTAGTCATGAAAAAAAATCCGAGTTAATATATATATATATATATATATATATATATTCACATGGATGGAGAAATGTTTGCACCCAGGTATCGAATTCGGGTATACAGATATTACCAGATACCTTGCTTGCGCAAGTTATTTACTCCATTGCTTCATTGAAAAAAATAATAAATTATAAAGTTTGTTTTCATAAAAGAGTAATTATTAGGGCAAGGCATTTAATGACCTATAAATTGGTATAAAATGCAAAATAAAAAATGCATTTATGACCTAAAAAATGCAAAGAATGACCAATAAAATAAAAAATGACAAATAAAAAGTTAAGAATTATCAATAAAAATACTATTTATTAGATTAAGTACTCACTTGATTACTGAATTACATAGAATTTAACTTAACATCAAAATATCAAAAGAAAAGTATTTAAAAATACATATTACAGTACCTTTTATAGCAGAAAATCCATTTCAATTACACAGTGCACTTTTACAGCAATTTTGAATTGCAGTTAAAATCAGAATAAGGGTAGAAGCTAGCAAAAGCTCTAAGAAATTGAATAAAATTCCTAGAAGTGGGCAAGATCATTATGCACATACCTTGAAAATGGGGGTAGTAGTTAGCAAAACAACTACTTAATTCCAAGAAATTGTATTGACAAGGAAAAATACTGAATTATAATAAAAATCTTAAATCAAATACAAATAATGTCACAGCCTTCCGGAAAAGTGTAAAAAATGCTCAAAATGACCTAAAAATTGCCAAAAAATAACATCCCTAAAATGTTAAGAAAGTGCAAAAAAAAGTCCTAACAAATTGCTTTTATTTAATCGGTTTTTTAATGCCGTACATTTTCACATATGCAAGCAATGTTTCAACCTTCATAAGAAAAAGATGCAAAATCATTAAATTGCCTTGTCATAGTAATTATTTTTATTTATGCAGTGTGTAAGAGTCGTAGTAAAGTTTCAAGGAATCGGTTAAAAATCACATTTCTTGCAAATGTTGGCATATACAGCGTGTTAAAATTCAAAAGTAGATTAATAGTTGTTGCTTCCCATAGAAGAGATAGTAAATCGAGAAGTCAGAAGCCCAAAACAACAAATTTCAGGAAATCTACTCCAACGTGAGATAATGCATGACACACAGAAGTACAAGCGGATGAGTCGCACACAGAATGATCATTGAACATTTGATGCCGATCTTAAATGCCATTGAGCCTAGTTCACAGACGTCCAGTAATCGTTTGCAAGCATATAACACTGTTTGTCAATCTGAGGTGTACCTTGAACCACTGAGTTTTATCCAAGTTTTCCACGAACTGGAAGACGAAGATTTACACTACACGACATGTGTTGCGATCTCTGTGAGGCTGCTCTGCGGGACCAGTTAATATACAACTTCCTTTTCAGTGACTCGTTTGGGGTCGTATTAATCGACGCAATTGTAGCGTATGTGCAGAAGATCAATCGCATAAGGCCAATGAATGAGACAGATATTCACAGAAAGTGGTGTTTGGCTTAACATTACGAAAATAAAAATCCTATAGCACGCTCATGTTTACAAAGGATTCTTTGGAGATTCGAAATTTGGCATGCTGCAATTTCTCTCATAAATATAGCATCTGGCGTTTGAATAATACTTGCTTTAATTATCAATTATCAACAAGTATATCAATGAGGTATTTTATAATAAATGATAGGACAATGAGACTCGTTTGCGAATTACCACTAGAAAAAATCCTAGAAACTCATCAAGTAAATTGGTGAAGAGAAATAAGGTTGCTTATCTGGAAATTCTGAAATAACCAGAAAAGCAGGGTTGAGAAATTAAAACAACGAATATTTTATCGAAGTATTATAAATTAGTTGGGACTGTTAAGAAACACATTAAATATACAATGTGCGAAATTAACTTTGTAATATATTATACAATTGGTCTACAGTTCTCTTTTATTTGACCACGCATTCAGAGAAAAAATATTGAGAATTTACTGAATATATAATTTATATAAAGTGGTCGAAATATTAAATCAAAATTTTGATTATCTACAAGTTTCATCCATAGTAATTCTGGCCGAGGACAGGTTTTTCACTGCAATTATAGCATTTTCATGCTATGCTTTGCAGATTTACTAGGGAATTATAGGTGTGGTACCTTTCCCTTGCTTTCCATACCGGTGAAGGATGATGACGATGATGATGATGGTGGCTGATTGATTTTCGGAGAACGTTGGGCCCTAAGCTTCCTGACATTTGTCTTACGGGCGAGGAAAAATCCCGAAAAAACACCTCACCTAGGGGCCTGTGCCGACCGGGAATCGAACCCGGGCCCGCTGCTTGACAAGGCAGCACGCTACCTCGAGGCCACAGCGGTAGACTATAAGTTAAAGATCTGAATTCAATCGAAATGATACATGATAATATTTTATTTAAACCTGCTTTTTGGAAGTATGCAGAAGAGAGTAAAGCAAATTATTCACTTCCGAAACAAGCACATGGGTTTATTTCGTGCATAAAATTGAGATTTAATAAAAAAAATCAGTTAATGAACACCGTCGCCATTTTTGTAAACAACTATGTTCTTTATGCATTACATTATTTTACTTTCTATATCATAACCATAACATAGTATAATTGTTTTTTTAAATATGGTAATCTGCTGATTGATCTTGCATTGATTAACACACATATGTAATTACCAGTAAGCTAGTTTAAGGTGATAGTGTGAAGATGAGGTGATGATATGATTTTTACTCACGGGGTGGCAGTGTAGTTGTAGTTGTTGTTGGGGTTGTACTGGGGACGTCAAGTTCTGTAGTCTGGGGAACTTCGCCGCTTGTCGTCGTGGCGGTTGGCATCACGATGGGAGTAACCTTCCTAGATGTGGCACTCGGTTGATGCGGCCTCCATGTTGAAATCGTACTACTACTAGTGGTTGGCGTGGTGGTCGTCTGAAGACCCTCCGTGGACCTCTTTGTATGATAATCTTTTTGTGACTCCACTATAAAAAAAATCAAACCAACATTTCCCAGGTACTATATATATTAAGGATCTCCCAATGTCGTATATCACTAATGTTCAAATATAGCATACTTTCACCCCATATACAGTTTGGGTTGCTTTAATATTTCACAATATATTTAACAAAATATTTTCCACAATTGAAAAAAAGTCTTGCAAGGGAACTGTTAACCATTGCATGCTGAAACCTACCTTAAAATTTCTCCCAGTGAAGCGTTGTTACGTAGAAAGGCCGTGTCAAGAAAAATCTGTCACTTTTAAATGCAAGGAACTAAAATTCAGCGCTAAATCTCTCATTTAGCTACAGGGAAGCAACAGAACCCAGGAATTGGTTGATTGGATAACCCTCAAAATATGGCCTCCGCACAGCGCCCCGCCTCATTCCACTTCCCTCTCGTCAAGCAGGGACGTCCATCTGCTTTGCAGCGTGGGTTTCCCATTGCTGGAATCTGGCTTCGATTTCTGTGCCTTGCAGTTAAAAGCGGCAGATGTATTTTTTGGACACGGCCTTGGATCATCACAACGCTTCTCTGGGAGAAATTTCTAGGTAGGTTTTGGCATGCAATAGTTGACAGTTCCCTTGTTAGAAGTGACTTGCTGTAGTTTCAGTACAACATTTTAATTATAAACTTGGAATAATATACTTTTCATGCTATATAAAACTTCAATACTTTACTTATTTATAAAAACGCCGAAAAATGAAACATTACAGTGCCATTGCGTTATAATATTTACAAAAATAGACTCAACTTTCGTCAACACAAGAATGAACCACAAGAAACATAATTCATAACGTTACAAGTGAATATGTACGGGCAATTAATATGAATTATATGAGGGGTATTATTACATCCAGTATTACGTCCACCTCGGGACAAAATCCTGTTTGATATGAAATCGCATATTTTCTTATGCTTTCTTTCATTCTGTTTACTCTGTGTAATAGGCCTACTGCTTTTTCTCCTGGTGGAACTGGGCTAGATTTTTTTTGTCCATATACGTCATTGGTGTAAATCACAATATGTCCAGCACCATTAACTGTAATTTTGATAAACTTTTTAAATTTAGTATGTTAGGTTGGTTATTGCGCTAATTTGATAAGTACTAAAGGAACTCCCAAAACTAATAATTTGTTCATACATTATTTATTTGTTTATAATCATTATATTTAATTTCCAGGGAAATGAAAAGAATTTTAAGTACAGAAATGGATGTTTTAAGAAGATCAGCTGGAAAATCTACAATGGATAGAATACGAAATAAAGAAATAAGAGAAATTATGGTGCACAAGAGGAGCCGGACATCATAGACATCATAGAAAAGAAAAGATTGCAGTGGTATGGTCATGTCAAACGAATGCCAGAGCTAAGATTGCCAAAAATTGTTATGGAATGGATCCCAATGAAAAGGAGGAAGAGAGGGAGACCGAAGAAAACTTGGACAGAAGGGGTACAAGCAGCTATGAATATCAGAGGAATGGAGGAAGATCAATGGATGAATAGAGAGGAATGACATTTGGTTTCCGGAAGACGGCGGCAGCTGCCATGATACCGGATGAAGATGATATTAATTTCCGTAATTACTGTGCACCATTCTACAAAGCTTATTATTAAATTGTTTGCCAATGAGTGTGTTTAAACAATCCTTTTCATCATTCAATCTATAATATTAACTATGAATAAACTGCACTGTTTTAAATCTTAAACATTTGCCCTAATAACGAGTAACCTAATTTTGAAGCAATTTCTCCCTTTATATAATTAAATTCCAGATACAAGGACATAGGATTCAATATTCTTTTCTAAGTACCTCTCACAAATGATGAGTAATTCCTTTTTCTTTTCTATAAAATTTTGCATTTGAACATAATTCGATTTGCAAGGAAGCTCCTCATTTGAATATAAATAAAAAGTTTATTTCATTAGAACTCTTTTCGTTGTAAGCTTAAATAAAATGAATGATTTCACGTTACATAAACTTATTTTCATTAGTTGGAGTACAATTTTAATTATATTTTCTCAATTGGCAACACTGATTAAAATCATTTCAGGTGTTCCATTGACAAGTATAAATGGAAATTCATAACTGCAAGTGAATCCAATGGTTAATTTTTTTGGCATATATTTTGGATATATTACTTTTACACGCATTGGGCCAATATTTTGAAATATTTTTAATAACCTAACATTCCATATGAACAAATACATCACGAGGATATTTAGTGGAACCGTTTTATAGCAGCTGTTGATTAGGTTATATAAAGTAGATATTAATATTTAAAAAAAATGAAATTCGACATAATATGAAAAGAAAAAAGTGTACAATCCAATGATAGAAAATGTTTTACTGAGAAATTTGAAAATACATATCTAAGAATAAACCTCTCAAATGACCCGTTTAACCTCATATATATCTTTGTATAGTAAAAAAATCTTGTTACTCAATATCGCATTTACGTAATGAAGCGATTAATAAGAATCTCTGTTTTAAATTACAGTGAAAGCTTTCTCAAATGACTTGTAGTAATAATTTCTTCTGCAATAAGTAGATAATATGCTTTTTATAAGCAGTATTTTAACATTAGTGATAAAAGGTATTGGGAATCCCGTTAATTATTTTCATAAGTAATGCCACGAGTGATTTCCAAAATTATCGATAAATTCACGACTCACCACGTGAGTCAATTTATCTAGAGAAATTGGAAATCAAGAGTGGCATTTGTTAGGACTATTTAACGAATAAAATTAAGCTGTTTACTCACAAATCATTATTTAACTATAATTATTTTAAAATATTCGCCGTAGCGTAGTGGTTAAGGCACTGCGCTACAAGCCGGAAGGTCGAGGGTTCGAGTCCCGGTGGGGTCAGGATTTTTAAACTGACCCAAACCATCTGGCGGCACTATGGCCCTGGGGTCGACTCAGCCTCTAACTGAAATGAGTACCAGACGCTTGTTCTGGGGTAAAGGCGGCCGTCACGCAGGGCTGACAACCCGGCTGACATCAAGTGCCGATTGTCAAGAAAAAGTGGGAGCCTTAACCTCCTACTGCCCCAAGGACCTCCTGAGGCCTGTAGTGGGTTCACTTTACTTTATATATTTAATGTAAACGGCGATGTTTGAAAACAAGTGAGAAACGATTGGTACGCTTCATTTCCTTCCTTTGTTCATCACTGCAACCATATCATAATATTATTTATTGCCAAAGGATCGCAAAATTGTAAGAATGCACCCTAGTGGAGAAATTTATAACCATCGTTATAGGTATTAATTAATTTGATGTCATATGATGTAAATAGGTCAATTATATTTTTCTGAAACGTCATTTCCTGGAAAATAATTCGTTTAAGAAAGTGCAAACAGTTTTTTTTTTGTGGTATAATCAATTGTTACAAATGTTTTTATATTATCTATCGCGTGCGCTTTCTGCTGACATTCATGCATTATATATAAAATCTGGTAGCCGTATTTCTGTGGGGGTCAGTCACTGTAAAATAATGCTATGACCTATTCAGAATGTTAAAAAGAAGAAGCTTTCTTTAATATGATAAACTTCCGTTGATAAATTCTAGGCTAAACATGACTGTCATTGGTTGTAAATAAAAATTCATTGAAATGTGATTGGTCATTGACTCCCGTTTGGGGCATGAGTTAAATAGTCAATAAAATTATACATATGAACAGTGCTATATCTGAAAATAATATTTCGAATTTATCAAAAATAATATTATGAAGTTCCTACGTTACTCTTATTTATTCTGATCTCAACAAAAATGTAACTAGTATAGAGATTCATCAAAGGAAAGTTGGATTGGGGATACTCTGCGTAAACCTCAATCTGCAGTAGAAAGATGCGCACTGAACTGGAATCCTTAGGGTTGAAGGAGGAGAAGAAGACCAAAAATAACTTGAAAGAGGACTACTGAAGGAGAAATACGTGAAATGGGAAAACTTGGTTGGAGGTGAAGAAGTTGGCAGATTATAGAGCTAAATGGAGAAATTTCATTAAGGCCTTATGCTCTAGCTACGTGTGAAAGAAAATTTTAATGATGATTATGATGACAGAGATTGTTCGTTACATGGTAAATTTCACAATATCTCGCATGGAAAAGGATTTCCGAACTTGCAATTTTGTTATCGATAAATGTATTCCACTTTTGAATACGTTCCTAATAACAAAATATTTAATTATTAGTGCGTTGTAAGAACAATTTTCACCAAAAATCTACAAGTAGAATACATTAAAATTATATTATACTGGATCGATCATTTTAACAGAAACCAAGAATTTAAATCAAAATTTCTGTCGAGTCAGCAATCGGGAACATTCTGTATAGCTATTAGAAAACATATGGGACTGAAATTCAGATCACTCAGAAATCAAATTTATTAATAATAAAATTACTTATTAAAATCTCTTGGATTCGTTCAAAATAGAACAGAGACAAAACTAAGATTACATAACATCACATCACATCAAAAGCTGCTATAAAATACGGATGTGAAATTTGGATTTTAAGTAAAAGAAACTCTCATAAACTTCAAGTAAGCCAAATGCGCTTCTTACGATCATTGTTAAGAGTTAATAGACTGGATCACCAAAGGAACACTATTATCAGAGGAAAACTTGGAGTAACAAGTTTAAATGAAGATATACAAAGATACCAACAAGAATGGAAAAATCATCTGAGGAGAATGGCAAGAAATAGACTTCCTTAATTGGCATTCCAATATACCCCAACTGGACATAGGGACCAAGGAAGACCAAAACATCGGTGGAAAGATCAAGACCATCTTCGCTAGGTTTACCGTACAGGCCACATGGCCTAAAACGAATTTGTTCATGATGATGATGATAGAACATATTCATAATTACGTTATACGTGAAAAAATGTATATAAAATTGTGCTAATTCAAGGAACGCATTCAGCAAAATTACAGACTTAATATTAAAACGTTCATGAGATATATGTTCGCTACAGCATCAACTTGGAATGGCCAATATTTGTACATCTGCATAAATAATACTAAACATTGTAGTGACACTGAGCAAACAAATGATAAAAAGTTAACCTTTAGAATTTATAGTTCTAAAGGCATTCTTACGCTCATACATTCAGTATGTAAATAAGTCTAAACAACATTCTTAATTGTTTTATGCGATAAAACAAACATACATCAAAATAACTAATTGATGAGTTAATTGTGAGGGGACAATTTCATACAGGAATACAGTGTTATGCATTTTATAACAACCTTAATGAGAATTTTTATTAATTTTCTTATTTAATTCTTTGTCCATCGCTGTGGTCTCGAGGAGGGTAGCGTGCTGCCTTGTCACGCAAAGGGCCCGGGTTCGATCCCCGGTCGGGGCAGTTTTTCTGGGTGAGGTTTTTCCTCACCTGTAAGACAATTAATATCAGGAAAACTTTAAGGCCCAAACAGTCCCCGAAATCATGGCCATCATCATCATCATCCTTATCATTATCATCTCATCATCATCATCATCATCATCCTTCACCGGTGTGGAAAGCAACGGGAAGCTACCACACCTACAATTCCCTAGTAAAGCTGCAAAGCATAGCATGAAAATGCTATGATTGCAGTGAAAGACCTGCCCTCGGGCAGAATTACTATGGATGGATGGATACAATTCTTTATTTTATCTTTTGTCGTTATCCAGTAAACATAATGAGAAATAATGTTGAGTGATTCCGGGCTATGTGGCCGTGGTCCGTTACTTGTGTTCCTACCAGACGTTTCTCCCTCAACCGTGGAGGGCACCTTTAGTGGCGAGCACTTCTAGGTGTTGTTTCCTGGTCGAGCCTGCGACCAGGAAACAACACCAAGAAGTACTCCTCGACCAGGAGACAACACCTAAAAGTGCTCGCCACTGAAGATGCCCTCCGCAGTTGAAAGAGAAACGTCTGGAAGGAATACCAATAAACGAGCCTCGGACCAGGAAACAACACCTAGAAGTACTCGTCACTGAAGATGCCCTCGGTAGTTGAGGGAGAAACGTCTGGTAGGAACACCAGTAATGGACCACGGCCACATAGCTTGGAATCACTCAAAATTATGATCACCGGCCGTGAAAGCCTGCATTCAATCATAGTGAGAAAGTTTTCCTAGACAGAAAATGTGGCATTTCCAATACAAAAGAAAAATAAACTCTCTTTAGGAAGTGTCTATTTTCTATTTCGGAGTATTAATTTCCATCCATCCAATAGTACTTCTGCCCGAGGGCAGGTCTTTCACTGCAAATCATAGGATTTTCATGCTATGCTTGCAGCTTTACTAGGGAATTGTAGGTGTGGTAGCTTCCCGTTGCTTTCCACACCGGGGTGAGGATGATGATAATGATGAGGATGATGATGGCCATATGATTTCGGGGACCTTTTGGGCCTTAAAGTTTTCCTGACATTTGTCTTACGGGTAAGGAAAAAAACCGATAAAAACCTCACCCAGAAAAACTGCCCCGACCGGGGATCGAACCCGGGCCCGCTGCATGACAAGGCAGCACGCTACCTCGAGACCACAGCGGTGGACATAATTAATTGAATACCAAATATTACAGATTACTTTCATTATAATATTTAATTTACAATAGCCCACACGTTTTGTAATTTACAGGCAGTTCTTGCAAATGTCGCTTCTACAAAATCTCCATATTGAGTAATAGTAATATTCAATATCCGTAAATCTCCACATAGCGGAGTTCCTTAACCAATCTAATTTAGCTATCCTTATCTCCATACAGATGTCAGTAAGTGACATGTGGTTAGCACATTACTTCAAAGAGATATCTAGTTGGCAATTACGTTATTACTTGGATTAGAAAGACCGATAAATTTACTCCGATGGATTAATTTAGACTTAGGATTCATTTATGAATCCGCAGATCTTCAGACTCGAGGTCCATGGTTTAGAGTCCCTCCCGCAGGACTTGTCCTTTGGATTTTTCCATCCTATAAAAATTCACCGACCACTGCCGGGTTTTATTCCGCGACCCTCGGGACCAGAGGCAATCCCAAGACCATCGAGGATGATATACTAAGTAATACTATATCAATAACATTCGTCAACATGATTTTTGTTTCATGAGTACCAATAGTTGTACTTAATGCAGTTTTTTATCGTGTTTTCAAATATGTATTAGGAAATTCTCCATCACGCACAGTTTATTTCAATTTCAATTAAGGAATTTAAATCATTATATTTTTATTAAATGTTTTTCCGTCCATTGTAAAAAACAAATGAGCTAACTCAGGAGATTTCAGCTATGGAAAAGAGATATCAAGGCAAATGGAATCCTAATATGCTGGCCGATTATTGTTGGACCATAAAGAGGGATACTCCACAGGCGAAATATGGCAGACAATCGTCAGTTCTTACTTTCTAGGTGAGTCCGAATATTCGAATATTGCGTAGTTACGAATGTAGAAAATATTAACGTGTTTGGAATTATAAATTCCTGTCTCTCGAAACCTTGACTGATGGAGAGAAACCGATATCATATTTGAGAATTCAGGAGAAAAAATAGTATCAGAATCACATATTTTTCTTCCTGCGACAAAAAAAGTTTCTTTTTTGTTGCTCAGTGTAATTATCAATATTATTTTTTTTATTATTTTACGCTTCTTTATTTTTGTGAGACTTGAAACCCTACGGGATTAAGAAGACAACGTTTTGAGAGGGAGTTGTCAGTAGGAATTGAACACTACGAGTATCATAGAAACATGTAGTAGAACCGTATACGCCTGCCTTTGTGAGCTTCCCTAAATGTGTGAAAGCACAGAGGAACATAAAAAAGGTATATTCACGCAGTACGAGATAAATATTTAAATTCATTAACCTGGAAGGTAAAGAATCCGGGCCGATGGAGCATAAGGTATCGACCCTTCCACTGCGGCAGATAATATATCCATCCATAGTAATTCTGCCCGATGGCAGGTCTTTCACTGCAATCATAGCATTTTCGTGCGAACCTTTGCAGCTTTAGTAGGGAATTATTGGTTGGTAGCTTCCCGTTGCTTTCCACACCGGTCAAGGATGGTGATGATAGTGATAAGGATGACGATGATAGCCGGATGATTTTCGGGGATCGTCGGGCCCTAAGTTTCCTGACATTTGTCTTACAAGTGAGGAAGAACCCCGAAGAAAAAACTTACCCAGGAGCCTGTCCCGACCGGGAACCGAACCCGGGCCCGCTGCGTGACAAGGCAGCACGCTACCTCGAGACCACAGCAGTGGACTGATAATATATTAATCAGTATATTTTTTATATTTAATAGTTGAGTAGCGAGGAACAAAGTATGTTAATTGAGGGGTTACATAGACTAACAACTTAAGTACTTCAAGGCGTTAGTTTACAGACCACATTTTCCTGCATGCAGGGTGTAACAGGACCTCACCGACAAAATGATAGGGATTATAGGTCATGCAGAGATGATCATTTTTTGTGAAGGAACATATAATCGCAAACACGTCGTTTATGAGTTATGAGCAGATGAAGGTGTTCACCTGTAAGGTCGAAATTGAATACAAACAATTGTACACGTATCATTTTATTGAAAAGTGCATATTTTTACAATAAGTGTTCAAACAGTCGACCCTGTGCCTCATTGCATGTTTGATATCGTCGCTGCAACGATCGGCCAGCACGGCCGATCATAGCAGGATTATTTTTGACGTCTTCAAAACACTAATTATTTGAACACTTATTGTAAAAACAGGACTTCTTCAATAAAATGATACGTGTAGGCCTACAATTGTTTGTATTCAATTCCGACCCTTATGGTTGAACACCTTCATCTGCCCATAACTCATAAACGATGTTTTTTGCGACTGTATGTTCCTTCACAAAAAAATGATCCTCTCTGCATGGCCTATCATCCCTATAATTTTGTCGGTGAGTTCCTGTTACACTCTGTATAATACTCGGTAATAGCTGAATGCAGTTTGGCGGCTTGAGCGTCCGCCTAATTCAGGGCGGCAGTCAGCTATTCCCGAGTGTTAGACAGATAGAAAAATGCGATTTATGAAATAACGACTTAAAGTTTCCTAGGTTGTTAGTCCAATAACCCTTCAATTATTACTGAACAAAACCCTTTTTTTTTTTTTGTTGTGATCATAGTTTTATATATTTATGTGGGCCAGGGAGCTTAGGCGATTAATGTTACTGACCGATAGTTAAAATAAGTTAATTTATGTTTTTTTATTAATTAAAAAAATAAAACTTAGTTTTATTTGATTTTCATATTTCTTATATAATTCAGTGACAGCTGTTTCGGTACACTGTACCTTCTTCAGACATGTTAACAAATTATGAATTTTGTTATTATAGTACATATCAACTGTTCTAAGCAACAATTCATAATTTAACATGTCTGAAGAAGGTACAGTGTACCGAAACAGCTGTCACTGAATTATATAATAAATATGAAAATCAAAAACTACGTTTTATTTTTATTTCATTAATCAACATGGATTTTCATCAAGTAAACACCAACTCAATTGAATTTATGTTTTGTTGCGTCAGGCCATCAACATTGTCAACACTTTCGTAGAATAAAGTACAATTTTTATATGTGATATATAACCAATGCGATAAATCGAATGCGTGTTATTATTTTCATATATTGTGGCTTTGAGTGGTGGCTGTTAAGATTTTCTAAGGAGGTCTGTTTATGGATTAGCTGTCTGAGTGATTGATTGTCAAAATATCATGAACCTTGCTTATTACAGGGCTCTTCAAGAAACATTGATTTTTCTTAAGAGCACATTGTGAGTTTGCTACGGCTTGATATATATCTTTCTTTATTATAAAATTATTTCGTCTATCATTCATTTCCACGTCCTATCCTCCACACATTTTTCGCCATACCCTAAGTTTACATTTTTATATTAACTTTCATACAGCAAAATGTGCTACAAATCCACAAATCGTATCAATTTTCTTCTTACAAGTAAGAAATTTGTGTTTTTCCAATCGACATTTTAGTGTAGTATCAATTCCTGAATACATTTACATTGCAGCAGGATGTTTTATACTTACTTACTTACTTACTCACTGGCACTATCGAACCCGTAGGTGTCATGGCCGCGCGGACATAAGCTCTCCATACATCCATATCCTGAGCTAATGCTTTCCAATCATTCCCTGTATAATCTACTTCCCTCAAATCATAGTTCATGTTATTCTCCCACCTCATTCTTGGTCTACCAACTGGGCGTTTTCTCTCTGGCTTTCCTACAAGAAGCTTCCATGCATGTCTTTCATTCCCCATACGTGCAACATGTCCTGCCCATCGCAGTCTACGAGACTTAACTTTTCTTATTATATCTGGCTTCCTATAAAGACCATGTAGTTCTTTGCTATATAGTCTTCTCCATTCACTTGTCTCTTCATCTCTCTTTGGTCCAAACATTTTCCTAAGTACTTTATTCTCAAATACTTGTAATCTCCTTTCCTCCCTTAAAGTAAGAGTCCATGGATGTTTTATAAGCTGCATTTTTAGTCTCTCCTTTCTTTGAAAACTGTTTTATCTGACAAGGGGATGATAGAAAATTTAGAGTTAATTACATATTAATATTTAGAAATTAATTGAAGTAATTGAATAACATCATTGTCGGCTTCCCTCAGAACTCTCTTCCAGTCATCTCTTTCTCTAGCAACCAACCACTGTCCTTCGATTCTCTTCTTGCCAAGTTGCAAACAATTGATCTGTCTGGAATTATTTGATTCTTTGGTTTCCTAGAAAATGTATTATTTTTACAGTGTAGAGTAACCAGTGACTTAACCACTACGCTACGGGGTGCCCTCGAGGGTTTCATAACCAGGCTAATTTAGTTACACTTATTTATCAACACATGTCAAAGAGTGGCATTTGGTTATAACATCGCCTCAATGTTACATCCAGTAGGCAAATAAGGTATTACTTGGATGGAAGAATGTCGGTTAAAATAAATTTGCACAGATAGCTATTTATTCAGGCTTGCTCTTCCTTTACGAGCCTGAAAATCTTCAGACTAGGGGCCTACGGATTAAAGTCCCTCCCGGAGGAATTGTCCTTTGGATTTTTCCATCCTAAATGTGAATTGAACCCGGCCGGGAATATTATATGCCATCGTGCCATCTATGAACATTCGATCAGAGAACAAATTACTTTTAGCCCCGTGTTGCCCAATGTGATAACACAAGTTTCCACTAGAGCCAATTACCAACATTTTTGCTCACGTATAAAGGGATTCTATCCCAAGAGTCCATTTACATTAGTGGGAAAGTTACGGTGAGAAAATGGGCAAGTTAGTGTTAGTATTAGCAAGTTAGGGTAAGGAAATGGAGATTTAGTACAACATATTAGATATCGGAGAACAAATGACTTTTAGCCTCGTGTTGGCCAATGTGATAACACGTGTTTCCGCTAGAGCCAATTACAAACATTTTTGCTCACATATAAGGAGATACTATCCCAAGAGTCCATTTACATTAGTAGGCAAGTTAGGGTGAGAAAATGGGCAAGTGAGTGTTAGTTTTTGTAAGTTAGGGCGAGAAAATGGGCGAGTTAATACACCTGATTAGATAGCGTTCACTTGTTTGTTTGCGTGCTTTTGTGATAAGTTGGCTACACTGTCAGAGAAATGACTAATACACATTTTACATTTAAAATATGCTGATTTTAAATTCTTTTGAACTCAACTTCTCACTTTATTTTAAGGCCTTTTTACGAATGTTTTTGAAAAAAATAATCAACACACACATAATATATCCATCCACAATAATTCTGCCCGAGGGCATGTCTTTAACTGCAGTCATAGAACTTTCATGCTATGCTTTGCATCTTTACTAGGGAATTATAGGTAGCTTCCGTTGATTACCACACCGGTGAAGGAAGATGATAATGATGGCCGGATGATTTTCGGGGACCGTTGGGTCCTAAACTTCCTGACATTTGTCTTACAGGTGAGGAAAAACCCGAAAAAAAACCTCACACATGAGCCTGTCCCGACCGGGAATCGAACCCGGACCCACTGCGTGACAAGGCAGCACTATACCTTGAGATCACCGCGGTGGACATATAATATATATATATATATATATATATATATATATATATATATATATATATATAGCCTATAACGTCACTGCTATAAAGTAAAACTATTCTCTTCAATTTGCTTACTTGTAATAGGAGCTACCAGATGGCAGTGGAGACATAGTTTCCACTACATCTCGTAATAATGAGAATGCATATATACTTTTTTTTTCCATTGGCGCGACAGGCCTAGAAGGCCCTTAGCTACCATCCAGCTGCTGGCCTGACATACACATGTATGAATCACAGAGGTAGACGATCATATAGCCAGTGTAGTGGTGACATGTAGTCAGCATGTCGAGTCCTCCAGCCGTTATAGCTGGTTTTCTCAACCTGGAACCGATATTTATTGTAGCTACCCAAATGCCTCACGATGCTTGGTGGGCACCGGTTGCATACTGGCCGAAATACCATGAGAAAATTTCTTCCCCCATGGAGGGTCGAACCAGAGCAAGTTTCGTAGCTCTGCACCAAAGCTTCCTGCCTTAACCACTGGGCTACGGCGCGGGACTACGTATATACTTGTACATATATAAAATTAATGTTTGTACTAGATTTGCTCGTTAGCGTAATCGGTAGGGCACTGGGGTATCAATCCAGAGGTCCGGGTTCAAGTCCCGTCCGAGCAATTATTTTTATCATGTCATATATATATAGGCTATATCAGTTAATTATTCACATACTACAACAATAAATTCCGAGTTTTTTTCCCTTTTTTAATTTGAATTCATGTCGGTGGGATAAAATCGCCCGGCAGGATTTGAACCCGCGACCTTCGGGACTAGAGGTAAAGAACATAACCATTGGACCACCGCGGCCGACAGTTATTCATAACTATATTACAATTTCATTCCAGTATTTATACATTATGTGACTGAATGTAATGATAAGAATCTCATTATCAGACAGTCGCCTACTGTTTTGCTGCTGTTTACGTGAACGAATGAAAACAATCAGCCGACACTAAATGCAAAGGAAAGCTCAATTTTCTCCACACTTTAGTGTTTCTATACTTCGCTAGTGATGGACAGAAATGAGAGTTCGATACTTTTTAAACTTCAATGTTAGAACATGTGTGTTCAAGTTTTAAAACTTTGAAATTACTTAGACCTAACACAGATCATTTTCTTAAATACAAAATACATACTTTTTTTTGTAAAGAGTGTTGTAGTGACGAAATTGTCTGTTAATTTATCTTTATCCTGTAGATAGAAATAAGTGGGAAACTAACCGACACAAGGATTGACCCAGAGAAGCCGTTGCCAGCCCAAACAGTCGTAGAGCTGCGTGAAATCCGTGCCCTTGCAGGCGCAATTTGAACGCAGTTCCGTGCCAAGAATTCCCAACATCGCTTTCCTGCACTCTGAAGGGGGACCCGCGCACTTCTTCGTCAGGCTATCCACTGCACACGATTGTTCATAGTATTCCAGTCTATTCCTGCAACAGTAAAACAACACAAGGATTTTTGTTAGTAGATCATGTAGTGACCAAAATTGATACAAGTCGAATATGTGAAGTTTTTTTCTTATCATTTTAAGAACAGAAATGGATGTTTTAAGAAGATCAGTTGGAAAATCTAGAATGGATAGAATACGAAATAAAGAAATAATGGAAATTATGGGTGTACAAGTGGAGCCGGACATCATAGACATTATAGAAAAGAAAAGATTACAGTGGTATGGTCATGTCAAAAGAATGTCAGAGCAAAGATTGCCTAAAATTGTTCTGGAATGGATCCCAATGGAAAAGAGGAAGAGGGGAAGACCGAAGAAAACTTGGATAGAAGGGCTACAAGCAGCTATGAATATCAGAGGATTAGAGGAAGGTCAATGGATGAACAGAGAGGAATGGCATTTGGTTTCTGGAAGACGGCGGCAACTGCCATGATACCGGATGATGATCTTTATACCAGAGTTAACTAGTCTAAAATTATGTATTCAGGTGTGAAATGGATGTATCTAACTTAAAAAAATACGATACTTCCTTTTTAAGTTAATTACACGCATACACTCATATGTTAGCATTACGTAATAATACAAATTATTATTTAAAATTATTAAATCCTAATTTGAGTAATTCCAGGACGACATAAACTGCAAAATTCGTGTACTCAAATACTGGTTGCGGGTAATCCATGGTAAACAGACAACGCTCAGAGCAATTTGATACGACCACCAAATTAGAAACATGGATGTGAAATTTTGGGCAGACGAGGTTAGGAGAGAACTCCAAAAGATTGGGATGGGTTATGTATGGGAAAAATGAACTGAAAATCGCAAGAATGTGCGGAGAAAAATAAGGAGGAGGTACTTAGATATAACCAACAATATATTTTCGACGAATGTGCGGGAAAGCGCTTACTATATTTACAAAGAGACCTAATACACGGTTGGGGAAAAGAATCTTATATACTCAACCTAGGATTTAAAGAGAGATCAGGGCTTGCTTGGTTTAGGCTAGGGGCACGGAAATTGCTAAAATTTAGCGACGATCACGATATGTGAATATGTCCAATGTGCGAGAGCTTTGAAGACGAGATACATATATTAAAAAAATCTAATCATTTAGAATATTGGAGACGTCAGTTATTACCGGAAAGATTTCTAAATTCAAACCATGAAAGATTGGCATGCTACGAGTTAATGGTAACTCCAGAAAATTGGATAAACTTGGGTAAATTTCTGGACAAAACGCGGAAAAATAGAACAGCACTCATTCATGAATAAATGTTATCAAAATGCAATACCATTAATTATTAATAATTATACATAATTTAATTAATGTATAATGTTATTGTATATTATGTAATTGCAATATTACTGTGTTTTCTTTATGTAAATTTAATAATATTGTTTTCTTTTTGTATTGTTTTTCTTTATACTATTACCAATTATTACTTTATTGTAACGGACTGTGAACAGCACGTACGGCTTACTGCCCGTTCGAACCATATTTTTAATAATATTGTATATATCTTACTTTTAGTCTAATAAAGTCCTACTACTACTATTTAATCCCTGTCGTATGATGAGATAAAATAATGGAGTTAATTCTTGCTTACGCTTCCAAGCGCAACAGGCCTAGAACGCCCTTAGCCTACCATCCGGCTGCTGGCCTCACATCCACATGTGTTAATCACAGAGATAGGCGATCATTTAGCCAGTGTACGGATGCCAGTGGTCTGTATGTCGGGCCCCAGCCGTTATAGCTGGTCTTCTCAACCTGGAGTAGCTATTTATTGTAGCTACCCAAAAGCCTCACGATGGTGGGTGGGTACCGGTCCCATACTGACCGAAATTCCATTAGAAAATTTCTTCCTCGTTGGGGACTCGAACCAGCGTAAGTCCCATAGCTCTGCGCCAAGGCTTTTTGTCTTAACCACTCGGCTACAGCGCGGGACTCTTACTTACATCCTATAAGTTTTAAACAATACCAATTTAAACGCATCCATATTTTATCGATAACATAAATTCATCCAAATAATACATTATGACCGTAATAATAATAGTAATAGTAATAATAATAATAATAATAATAATAATAATAACAATAATAATACTAATAATAGTAGTAGTATTCGCAGATGACCAGATCGTTGTAGCTTCCTCAGAAAATCAACTACAAAAATCAGTTTATAAATTATGGAAAATAATGTACGATTATAATTTAAAGATATCAACAGAGGAAACAAAGTCAATGGCATTTATTGGAACTCAGCATAAAAGGACAAAAGTTGTAATTGGAGCAAACATAATTGAACAAGTAACTTGTTCCAATTATCTGGGATGCATGATATCGTCCCTGCAAAATTTGGACATGGAGAAGAAATTAGGGAAATTTCAACAGAAATGTGGTTCAATAAGAAGATATTTGAAAAATAAGACCACAAGGGAAACTGAATTAAAATTTTATAAAACAGTAGCCATTCCAACGTTAACATACGGGTCTGAGACTTGGCCTTTAACGATCTCTGATAAACATAAAATTGAGGCAATAGAAATGAGATTTCTCAGATCAATTGCAGGTGTATCTCTAAGAGATCAAAAGAGAAGTCAAGATATCAGAGATGAATTACAAATATTTAATATAAACGAGAGAATACACAGAAATAAATGTAATTGGTTTGAACATATACAAAGAATGCCAAATAATCGTTTATCCAAACAGCTGCTTTATTATAAATCTATAGGCCGAAGAAATCTGGGAAGACCAAAACGTCGTTGGAAAGACGACCTGCGCCTGCAGCATATAGTGCACCGGGGAGCGGAACGGGCCAACAGGCCCATACCTTGAAGAAGATGATGATAAGTAGTAGTAATAATAGTCATAGGACTTCATTAGAATAGTAAGATATATACAATATTATTTACAAATATGGGTCGTACGGGCAGTAAGCCATACGTGCTGTTGACAGTCCGTTACAGTAAAGTACTAATTCGTAATAGTGTAAAGAAAAAAAAACAATAATATTAAAATTACATAAAGAAAACACAATAATAATACAATTACACAATAATACAATAACATTATATATTAATTAAGTTATGTAGAATTATTAAGAATTAATGGTATTGCATTTTTATAACATGTATTTATTTATGAATGAGTGTTGTTCTTATTTTCCGCGTTTTGTCGATATATTTACCCAAGTTTATCCAATTTTCTGGATTTACCATTAACTCGTCGCATGCCAATCTTTCATGGTTTGAATTTAGAAATCTTTCCGGTAATAACTGACGTCTCCAATATTCTAAATGATTAGATTTTTTTAATATATGTATCTCGTCTTCAAAGCTCTCGCACATTGGAAATATTCACATATCGTGATCGTCGGTAAATTTTAGCAATTTCCATGCCCCTAGCCTAAACCAAGCAGGCCCCGATCTCTCTTTAAATCCTAGGTTGAGTATATAGAATTAATTTCCCCAAACGTGTTTCAGATCTCTTTGTGAAAACAGTGAGCGTTTTCCCGTACATTCGTCGAAAATATCTTGTTGGTTTATATCTAAGTACCTCCACCTTATTTTTCTCCATACATTCTTGCGATTTTCAGTCCCTTTTTCCCATATCCAACCCATCCCAATCTTTCTTAGTTCACTCATAACCTCGTCTGCCCAGAGCAATAATAATATTATAGGATCGGTTTGATTAGTGTGCAATATAATTACTAATTGCTCTCTCTATTCTATTAACGAAGTTTAACCTCTCACTTTATAGGTATTCTTACACGTCACACGCCACCCGGGCTTTACAGTGGCACGACCTGTCTGGAGAGGAATTTTAACTATGGATAACACACATGAAGGGCTTTCCCGAATGAGTGAACAGATCAATGTCAGGTCCTCCTCCGGGACAACACAACATTAAGTCATTCACACACACATTCACACGAAACATGGCGAATATGATAATGGTGATTTTAATGGTCGGATGCTGTTAAAAGATTGTTTAGGCCTTAAAGTTTAATAATTGAAGGGTCAAGGGGAAAAACGATGAATGTCACATTAAACTCAAACTGAGATAAATTAATTTTAAGTTTTGAAACGCTATATGATTTCCCTGTACACATTATTTTCAAAGCCTTATAAAACGTAACCCATAGCTTCTTTAAACAGTTTTCGCCTTTTAAATTTTACTAAGGAACAGTACAAACAATAAGAATATGAAACCTCAGTTTTTGTGATTTTGTGACATTCATCGTTTTTCCCCTGGGCCCTTCAATTGTCTTATAGGTGTGGAAAAACCCCGAAAAAATCCCACCCAGGAAACTTTCCCCGACCGGGATCGAACCCGTGAAAGCAGCGTGCGAGGACACACTCTCTACAACCATTGACCCTCTTCCAGATGTAATCCTCAAATTTATTGATGTTCTTCGTGATTGTTCTCTCATCTGTTTGCCATCAAATGCCTATTCAAATAAACTACTCTGCAGTTGATGTTCATCCATCACTTCTATGTTCATATCACTGAAATGATATACTTTGACTATTTAACTCATGCCACAAATGCTAGTCAATGACCAATCACGTTTCAATGAATGTTGTTTTACAACCAATGACAGTCGTGTTTCACCTCGCTCTTTATCGATTTCTCTTTATCAACTCCTGCTTTTGTGATAAAGAAAGCTCCTCCTTTTTAATGTTCTGAACAGCTCAAAGCATTATTTTTCTCCAACAAATACATTGAATGTAGCAAATAATGAAAGTATTCCTTGATTTTACTGAGTTGTTTACTAAAAAAATAAATGGATAACCCGTAATGTTGATTATGATATATAGTTTGATGTGTTTCATTATTTATCCACTTGGGTGCACTCTTACAATATTGCGATCTTATTTGGCAAGGAATAATATGATCAAGCAGCAGTGAATGAACATAAACTCACATTTCTGACTTGTTTTCAAACATCGCCGTTTACATTAAATATATAAATATTTTAAAAATAACTATAGTTAAACAATGATTTGTGAGTAAACAGCTTAATTTTATTCGTTAAATAGTCCTAACAAATGCCACTCTTGATCTCCAAATTCTCTAGATAAATTGGAAATCACTCGTGGCATTACTTATGATAATTCCATACTACAATATGTATTCCGATTTTCTACATAATTTTTGTACTTGTAATTTTGTTCTGAGTTTCACTGACCAAACATCTGCAGCATAATATACTTTAAACAATACTAATGAAAATATTTGTTGTTGATTTCTTCAGAAAGATTAATATTACTTGTCACAATATAATCAAATTTATGAACCTTGAATGGGATGTATCACTAGGTCTAAAGCTCAGTCGAAAAAATTTACATTTTCTCATTGTAAATTCAAGTTGACCAGTTGATACGTTATCTCTATTTTACAGCGTCTCATCGGAATTTTAGCCTTTGGTCTTAATAAATTTCATGATAAAAATAATGACAAAAATAATGATTGGACAAGTTCCATGGATGATTTTTTTGGGGATTTTGCTTGTCGTATATATCACGAAATTTTGAAGTCCAAATATTGTATGAGCAGAGTATGGCCGTAATGATATCATATTCGAATTGTTTCAGTATGAATGAGACTTATTCGAATGTATCTAAATTGCACAGAGAGTAGGGTACGTGTAAGCAAATGGTTTTCAGATGCAGTAAAAGCTCCTTATTCGCGGTTCCCTTATTCGCGTTTTCATTATTCGCGGGTTAAAAATTGCGACACATATCCTGTATTCGCGGCTAAAAATTTATTTATTCGCGGATCCAGTAGGTATATTAGAACGATTAGTATTCTTTATTAACGTATCGGCAACTTTTTTTTTTTACTGCAGGCACGTGCCAATGCTACTTTTACAAAGAGCGATTCAAATCAAATGGAAAATAAATATGAAAGAAAAACAAACCTTATTGTCACTAAGCCTAAAGTTCGTTGTTAAAAGCCAACGCCGTCGTATTTCACGTGTCTCTATGTGTGTTATAAATGCCTCCCTCACCACGATCGGTGTTTTATCGTTTTAATTGTCATTCGTTGGAATAATTTTGATTGAAGAACAACACGTGTCCCTTCTGCCTTTGTTGCCAATTTATAATATCGAGTAAAATTAAAGTTAATTAGTTCCGAAGCGGTAAAAAGTGCTGTTGCCGATTAAAGTAAGAACAGAAATGCTTGACAGATTGTGCGTTGGCGAGTCGTTTGCGTTTATATCACGCTGTTTCAATATGAATGAATGAATTGTACGATTCATCAAAAAATCCGAGGACAAATTAAGGAATTCCATCGCTGAATTCACAGCTGAATATGAATCTGAATTGAAAGACATTTTAAAAGCGGCAAAACAGAAAAAAAAACAAGTTCTTTAAGCTGTTGCCTAATCCTGACAGTAACAGTTAATAGAAATTGTTCAAAACCTCTCATTAATTTGATTTTATTTTGATAATTTTTATTTGATTTGGAACATTGGAACGTATCCCCTCCATACCCGTACAAATTACTATTCCATATACGCGGTTTCTGTATTCGCGGCATATTTTCCGAACACATCCCCCGTGAATATGTAGCTTACTGCACTTTTGAAATTCACAATAGGTTAAAGCAAGTAGATGCACTATCTCCTCTACTATCCAATTTCGTACTAGAGCATGCCATTAAATCGTTAGAGGATTAAGAAGGCCTACAACTCAGTGGTATTAAAATTTCTAATGATATAGTATTATTAGTAGATAGCGAAGAGGTACTAACAGACAACACGCATAGTCTATTGTGCAAGACTAATAAATTACGTCTGGAAGTAAACATCGATATAACTAAATATATGGTCATTAATAGAAATGTATTATGTAACGGAAATGGACAGTTAATTGCAAATCTGGGAAATTTTTGAGAAGTAGCTGAATTAAAATAGCTATGAACAATAAATACAAACAGGAATGAGATGCACAGAGAAATTAAACATATGCTCAGTTCTGGAAATGCATGTTATTATGCATTACAGGGAATCTAGCCAACGCAAATTCTCTAAAAAAAAGCATTACACTAAAAATATATAAAATCGTTATTCTCTTTGTTATATTACATGGGTGCGAAACATTGACTCTTACTTTAAGGGAGGAGAAAACATGACGAGTCTTTGATAATAATGTTATTACGAAAATTTTAGGACCAAAAAGAAATTAATAGAGTGGCGGATGAGGAATACTACTTACGAGTGATCTGCACGATCTTTATAAGAGACGATATATATATATATATATATATATATATATATATATATATAATAATAACAGTGAAGTATCGAAGACTGCGATGTGCAGGAAATGTGGCACGAATGGGAAATAAAATATAGGCATTGAGAAGTCTTGTAGGAAACGAGAGGAAAAGTGCCCAGTTGGTAGGCCAAGAATGAGGCGGAGAGCAACATTAACCATGAATTATACAGGGGTTGATTAGAAACATTAGCTCAGGATAGGGAACTATGGAGAGCTTATGTCAGCTTGGATGAACCTACAGGTTAGTTATTGCCAGCGAGTTAGTTAGATAGATATCAATGAAGAAAAATTGGCATGTCTTGTCCTAAATATTCAAGTTGTCTCGGAGACGGCGCTGGCAATGAGTTGATCACACATTCGGGAAGGAATTAACAACCTCTCTTCGTAGAAAAAAATATGTATATGTTTCATAACTAAAAATCTTCTCCCGACAAGTCGTTACCCTACAAGACCCGGCAAGAATGAAATATGTAAAAAATAAATAACTTAGAGAGAGTATATATATATATATATATATATACACACTGCTCAAAAAAATTAGGGGATATTGTAGAATAACCTATTAAGACTATGTTTTTAAGAACAGTATTAGATGCAATCACTTTCTATTACTCCAAAAGAATGTCAACAAGAGTTTGAAGTCATTACGTAACCTCTGTACCACACCAGATGTCAAAGAGATCCTGATTAGGAATATGGCAAACAAACAAAGCAACATTAACATGGGTGAAAATGTTTCTTTAGTATGGTGTATGGTCTCCTCGAACGGCCAGCACTGCCTCACACCTGTATGGCATTGATGCAATGAGGTTAGCAATGAGTTCTTGGGGGATACGTGGCCACTCTTCCATAAGAGCAATGTGCAGCTCTGGAACAGTTGTGGGAGGTGCTGGTCTGCCTGCAATGCACCTGCCTAATGCATCCCACACATGCTCAATCGGATTTAAGTCCGGGGAGGAAGCTGGCCATTGCATACGCTCGATACCCTCCACTTCCAGCATGTCGTCCACCAAGCCAGTTCTGTGGGGTCGTGCATTATCGTCCATAAAAAGAAAAGAATCACCTATGGCATCAGCATAAGGCACGACAAAAGGTCGGAGAATCTCATCTCTATACTTTACCGCAGTCAAAGTACCACCTTGGATAACGTAGAGGTCCGTACGTCCACCACTACTGACTCCTGCCTACACCATCAATCCACCGCCACCATATGGGGATCTTTCACGTACAAAAGCTGGATTGTTTCGTGTCCCTTTTTCTCTCCAGATGAATACACGCCGACTATCACATTCCATGTTGAATCGCGACTCATCAGAAAAAAAGGAACTGATCTCCATTCAGCATGCCTCCACCCACGATGTTCCTCCGCCCAGTTTCTGCGATCTCTACGGTGTTGTGGAGTTAACCTGGTACACACCATGGGCCTACGGGCATAGAGACCACTTCCATGCAGTCGATTAGGGACAGTTTGAGTTGACACCCTGCGTCCTGTTGCTGTTTGAAGTGTATTTCGCAGTTGAGTTGCATTCTGCTGTCTATTCCGACGGGCTGTTAACAAGAGGTAACGGTCATCCCTTGCTGTTGTTGCCCTTGGTCGACCTTGTCCGGCTCTTCTGTGAACAGTATGTTCTTTGAAAATGATTCCAAAGACTGGAAATCACGCTTTGAGACACCCCAATGGCTTGTGCCACCTCTTGTTGTGTCTGTCCAGCTTCCATCCTTCCTATGGCCCTCCAAGCCATTGGTTCAGGTAAATCACGTTGTCGAGGCATCACTGTCCCTAAGGCAAGTCATTCACTAACTGAAAACTGGACTGGATTTAAAAACAGCAACAAAACATTCACCCCCACACCACCCTTTCACATCAACAGTACAGACACTGCCCTCTGGTGTGGTACCGAGGTTACGTAACAACTTCAAACTCTTATTTACATTATCTTGGAGTAATAGAAAGTGATTGCATCTAATACTACTCCAAAAAACATAGTCTTAATAACCTATTCTACAATATCCCCTAATTTTTTTGAGCAGTGTACATAGTCCACCGCTGTGCTCTCAGGTAGCGTGCTGCCTTGTCACGCAGCGGGCCCGGGTTCGATTTCCGGTCGGGACAGGCTCCTGGGTGAGGTTTTCTCGGGGTTTTTCCTCACCTGTAAGGAAGCTTAGGGCCCTACGGTCCCCAAAAATCATCCGGCCATAATCTTTATCATTATCACCATCATCCAAGCTACCACACCTATAATTCCCTAGTAAAGCTGCAAGACGTAGCATGAAAATGCTATGATTGCAGTGAAATACCTGCCATCGCGCAGAATTACTATGGATGGATGAATATATATATATATATATATATATATATATATATCCGTACAGGCCACATGGCCTAAAACGAATTTGTTCATGATGATGATGATGATGATATATATATATATATATATAGAGAGAGAGAGAGAGAGAGAGAGAGAGAGACAGACAGACATGGTATTTACTCTTAAATTTAGGGGTATTAGTAGGCCTATAGGCCGCGTTCACATGTAACATCTTTCTCAAGTAATTGGAAATAGTCTACATTTGGAGATGTGGACGATATTGACTCAATATTGAGAAGGTTGGCACGTGACGTAGACGACCAGTTCCGGTTCAGGTTTCAAGGCGAGTATGTTACACAAGGTCGAGATAAGGAAGTTCACAGTTCATGCTCTGGATCACAGAAATTTACGTAATCTCCACTCTATGGCGTCACTTGACAATTCCACATGCTCAATTCTGATTGACTGGCTAAAATATATTACAGACCATCTAAATCTGTGTTCTGGAATTAAGGATAATTACTGCTTGTACAACGACAAACATAAGAAAAAATATCAGTGCTAAACTTCAATTCTGAAACTTGAAATCAATTACAGTGTCAGATCCAAACACCTCATTGCTTGACTTTTTAGGAATTAACACCACGAGATATTATTTATTTAGGATTAAGTAAAGTTTCTTTATCACCTCACTTCATATTCTTCCTCCTCTTCCTCTTCTTCTTCGTATTCTTCTCAGCCTGGTTTAGGGGCCCTCTTCGATTACATCCTCAGTATTTTCACTACCGCTGTTAACTAACTCACTGGCACTATCGAAACCGTAGGTTCATTGGCCACGCGGACATAAGCTCTCCATACATTCCTATCTTGAGCTAGTGCTTTCCAATAATTCCCTATATAATCTACTTCCCTCAAATCATAGTTAATATTATTCTCCCACCTCATTCTTGGTTTACCAACTTGGCGTTTTCCCTTTGGTTTTCTTACAAGAAGCTTCCATGCACGCTTTTCATCACCAATTCGTGCCACATGTCCTGCCCATCGCAGTCTACGAGACTTAACTGTTCTTATTATAACTGGCTTCCTATAAAGACAACGCAGTTGACTGTTAAGTAGCCTTCTCCATTCACCTGTCTGTTTATCTCTCTTTGATCCAAACATTTTCCAAAGAACTTTATTCTCAAATACTAGCAGTCTCCTTTCCTCCCTTAAAGTAAGAGTCCATGTTTCACATCCATATAATATAACTGGTAGAATAATAGTTTTATATATTTTCAATTTAACGTTTTTTCAAAGGAGTTGGGATGTCAAGAGCCCCCGTAATGCATAATAGCATGAATTTGCAGAGTTGAGCCTATGTTTAATTCCTTTCTGCATCTCATTCCTATTTGTGATTCTCTACCACTGTTATGTCGTGAAAATGCTGAGGATGGAACCGAAGAAGGTCCCGAAACCGTTATAAGAAATGAAGAATATGAGGTTAGGTGGTACAATTTTACTTAAATAAACTCATTGTTTTTTATTTTTAAATCGTACACTTCGTCTTACAGAACTTCGAATGCAACCGCTTTCTCATGATTCAATTACTTATTTTCAACTTGTTCTATCGTTCCTTCTTTGTAAGATATAGCCTACACCCACGAAGGGACTTAAAAGTAAATTAACTGTATTGATAGACTATGAGCAGGGAAGCAGTATCACAGGTACACACTTCAGACCAAGTAGACAGTGGTGGGGTTCTCGGATCTATGGTTACCGTCCACAGCCAAAGACATGTGGACATCTGGCCCATGCCTGCACCCCTTGGGATACCTCGGTCAGAGACCATACTTCCAAGGCCCAGATACTTGTCCTCCCTTAACTATTGCGTCAACGTTCAAGGTTCTCGGCAATAAAACCAACACCTCAGGGAGAAGGTGTTGGAGTCGCAACTTCAGGGAAATTACTGAGCTACATTGTACGTCAGGTCGCTCAATTCTAACGACCCCACAGTTTGTCCACGGGCTCGTCGAGCCTAGCCGGGAGGACTGCTGTCGCAGATCCACTGACCGTTCCCCTGTTCTACCTCCAGGGACGCATCCTGCAGCCGTTGTGAGACCGGCTAGGGCTTGAATCCTCAAGCCCCACAGTGTGAGACTTTAGTACATCCAGGTGCTCATCTCCTGGTGACCCCACAGTTTGTCCAAGGAATAGTGGCATATTTTACCCCAGGGTATCCTCTGTTTTACTTGTTTACCCATTTTTAACTAACTAAACTAAGTAAGTCACTGGCAGTAATGAAACTCAGTTTATGAACGCACGTAGAGATATGTCTGTGAATGCGCGAACGTAATCTAGCGACGTTTAAGGTCAGCTGACACGTGGGAAATATGATATGGGTATACACGAGAAAGTATAACTCTAGATAATATGATAATATGATTGATGCTGTCCGGAATACGAAGTGAAGAATAAGAGAGATAGCGTGTCTGGATGTTTCTGCGACGGGGACAAATTATGTCTGAAGAAGGTACAGTGTACCGAAACAGCCGTCACTGAATTATATAATAAACATGAAAATCAAATAAAACTACGTTTTATTTTTATTTAATTAATAAATTATTTGGTTTTATCTCTACATAAACCGAGCTAAAGTTTTCCAGTCATTCCCTGTATAATATACTTTCCTCTACAAGTGGTTAATATTAACTTTTTCTTGTCCTACCTAATGGGAGCTTTCCCTCTGGCTTTTCTACACGGTATTTCCATGCCTCTCTTCTATTCTCATTCGTGCCGTAAGTCCTGCCGATGCCAGTCTACGAGACTTATTAACTCCACCAAGTAATATGCACAGGCGGAAAATATGTTAATTAACATGCTGTCTTTCTCTTCCTTACTATGTTGCCACTTCCTGTCCTCTGTAAATGTTCTTTGTCTGGCAGGTAGAGAGTTGACAAATACTATGGAGTATAATGGTCCGTCGTTCTACGCGGTCATTGGCATAATTAATAATTTGACAACCTGTTACAACTGGGGTTAAGTGTAGGAATGGGCTGTCCCTTCTAATTATATGTTGCTACTTGTGATTTATTGTGAGGCTGGTAACGGAGAGACGACAAATACTGTGATTTTAAATGATCCGAACGCTTGAGCGTTCCGTGCTTAAAATACTAATTTGACAACCATGTTAAGATCTTTTACACGTGTTTAGGGATTTTCCGCCCACACTTAAAACTGAACAATTTCAGTACGTGATCGGACGTACAGTCTTCTCCTACATCCCTTCCACAGTTTCAGTAGTTTGGCGACACTAGCGCTAAAAATTTCCCCTCCGCCCTTGCGAAATTAACTTGATGGTGTAATAACTGTTCTTATTATAAGTGTTTTTTTTTACTATCGTGTAGCTCACTGTTATGTAGATTTCCTTATTCACCTGTATGTTGTATATCTTGTTCCAAACATTTTCCTAAGCACTTTGTTCTCACATTGCATTTTTATTTTTACTGCTGTTAATTTTTTTACATTTTCTACTACATGTACTCATCGTCATAATCTACTTCACGTTTGTGCCCTTAAATATCCATTGACCTCGGCCGGGTTAGAACTCAAGAACTTCGGAACCATATGTGAGAATGGTAACCACTGTTCAGTCATAACTGATTGCCTTTTTATTGTAGGGTTTTTTTTTCCTCTTCTGTTTTTTTATCACCTCCTTCTACTTCATCATTATCATATTCTACTACCACTATTACTATACCACATTCCAGATGTCTTCGGAGCAAAGCAATATGCCAGCCCTCTCCTTCATTTAAAATGCTGGCGCGTCATTGGTTGCGTTGCACGTGTCTGGTGGGAAATCCCGTCAGCATTATTCACAATATTACAATACAAGTCAGAGACTGTTGTCGTCCCAACTCCTTTCAAAAAACGTAAAAATGAAAATATATAAAACTATTATTCTACCAGTTATATTATGTGGATGCGAAACATATACTCTTATTTTAAGGGAGTGCTATGATTGCAGTGAAATACTTGCCCTCGGGCAGAATTACTATCGATGTTGGATTATCATTATTATTATTAGTATTATTTATTATTATTAGTATTGCTATATTATTTTATTATTATTATTATTATTATTATTATTATTATTATTATTATTATTATTATTATTATTATCATCATCATCATCATTATTAATTTCATTATTATTGTCAGTATTGCATTTCATTGTTGTTAAAAAAATATGTTCAGAAACCGTAATTGCGTGTCGATGTACTCGTAAGGTTTATCCGTTTGTGAAGCGCGCTTTTTCGCCGTTACAGCCACTGTTTACATCTGCTCCGTAGACATCTGGAACCTTCTATAATTCTATAATTCTACTATAATTCTATTACTATAGTCTGTCAAGCCTAAGAAACACACTTGAGGAAACAAATGGACGGGAAATTCCCAAAGTACACGACTACTGCTGTTACTGCGATTTGTTCAGGGCCATAGCACAGTACGGCGGTAGTGAAATTTTTTGTTTAATGTCACCACGTTTTCATTTAGACATTCTGGTATACTGTCCTGGCATGGCGTTATTGTAACTCACTTCTGAGATTGGGGCGCCTGTAAGGCGGAGTTACGCTGCCCCGATGATATATGACAGTTGATTATGATGGTAATGATGAGCCAGGAGAGGCCTTAACCCTAAACTTAAATTAATATATTAAAGTTGTTCGGGGACCGTTTGGGCCTTAAAGATTCCTGACATTTGTCTTAAAGGTGAGGATAAACCCCGAAAAAACCGTCACCTTGGTAACTTGTCCTGACCGGGGACCGAACCCGGGCCCGCTGCGTGACAAGGCAGTACGCTACCTCGAGACCACAGCGATGGATGTGAAAAAATAGATATGTATTGGATTAATAATAATTACGTATCTGATGCCATTTATGCTAACTATAGTTGATCAGAATACAGTATACACCTACATGTTCCTTCGAAAGTCGGAGAGTAACTAAAAATTCGCATTTGTTTTAAACTGATCGATTCTTGGGAAGAAGTTGAATGCCAGTTACAAATAAGACGACTGTCGTATGGTAACTAAACTCGGTGATAAAATGTGTGATAAAAATATAAAAAAGCACCCTAAAGGGAAATTGTTGAAGAGTGGTGAAAAACAGATGGTGTTAAATGTATTTTGTAAGTTTATGGAGCATAATGCTGACACTGTAGAGAATGATATAGGCCTGGTTAAATTAAGTGCAGAATATACTGTTGTGTCGGAGAGTAGTGTTGTAACTACATATTCGCAGAGAATTAAATAAAACTGATAATATCAAAACGCCGGACAAGCCAACAAGAAGAGGAAAAGGGCTAAACATGTTTTATGAGTGCTGGGCGATTTTGTGAAGCGTGCAGTTCGTTATATGGTAAATAGGTTTTACTGTAAGTAGGCCTACAGTTATTTTAATGTTTGATATGAATTAGTTTGTTTAAAATTAAATATTATAATTTAATTCGTTTTCGACATACCATTGATTGTGTGTTAATACAACCTGCAGCATTAAAAATTCAAATGATTTTTGTGCATTAATTTATCGGCTTGTAACAAACAGCTGGCGGAGTTCGCATGTATTAATACACGTGCTGCGCGGAGTAATACATTCGAAAGTTAAATGTCAAAGTGTGTTTCTTAGGGTGGGCAGACAATAGTAAGTTTTCTACTGCTACTAGTGCTACTACTAGTAAGTTTACTATTACTAGTACTACTACTATTTCTTCCAATTCTTCTTCTGATTTTTATCATTATTCTAGCTTCATTAAAAAAGGTTATTTCTAATTATTTCAGTAACTGATACCGAAATAATTAATAGTTTGCCCTATGATTTAAAGGGAAGTGATATCTAATTACTTGGAACATATGAACGAACTGAAGTGTTATGAGAGGGTCAACTCAAAAGGATCGTATGTACGTATGTACGTTTGTACGTATGTACGTATGTAGTATGTACGTATGTACGTATGTCTTTCACTGCAATCGTATCATTTTCATGATATGCTTTGCAGCTTTACTAGGAAATTATAGTTGTGGTAACTTCCCGTTGCTTTCCACACCGGAGATGGATGATGATGACTATTTAACTCATGCCCCAAACGGGAGTCAATGACCAATCACGTTTCAATGATTTCTGTTTTACAACCAATCAGAATCGTGTTTCACCAAATATTTATCAGTGTTATGATTACCATATTAAAGAAAGCTCCTCCTTACAATATTGCGTTCCTTTGGCAATAAATAGTATGATCTGGTTGCAGTGATAAACAAATGAAGCAGTAGAAGCAGTTTCTCATTTGTTTTCAAACATCGCCGTTTACATTAAATATAGGCTATAAATATTTTAAAATAACTATAGTTACATAATGATTTGTGAGTAAACAGCTTAATTTTATTCGTTAAATAGTCCTAACAAATGCCACTCTTGATTTCCAAATTCTCTAGATAAATTCACTCCTCACTTCGTGAGTCGTGAATTTATCGATAATTTGGAAATCACTCGTGGCATTACTTATGATAATGATAAGGGCGATGATGATGGCCGGATGATTTTCGGGGACCGTTGGGCCCTAAGCTCCCTGACATTTGTCTTACAGGTGAGGAAAAACCCCTGAAAAAACCTCACCCAGGAGTCTGTCCCGACCGCGAATCGAACCAGGGCATACTGCGTGACAAGGCAGCACGCTGCTTCGAGACCAGAGCGATGGAATATATATATATATATATATATATATATATATATTAGGGTGGCCCTTATTTAGAGGGGTGGAATTAAAATGTCGTCTGTAAAATGGAATAAATGGAGATATATTAGCGGCATGTATAGATTTTACAATTATATGTTTATCAGGTAAAATAATAAAATAATAAAAATTACAGTAATATAGCGTAATCTCACGCCAAGTAACTGCTGTGATTTCTACTCACAGTACCTAGTGAACCCCATTCCATACCGTATTCTCGAGAGGAATTCCTACGTATAACAAGGAATCAAATCCGGACCACTGGATTCCAAACAGACGCGTTAAGCGTTATATCGAGACGGACAATAATAATAATAATAATAATAATAATAATAATAATAATAATAATAATAATAATAATAATAATAATAATAATAATAATAATAATAATAATAATAATAATAATAATAATAATAATCTTTATATATAAAAATTCACTCTGTGTATGTTTGAGATTTATAGACCACTAAACCGCACAACAGATCTTCATGAAAATTTGTATATTCAGATTTTATGTTACAGGAAGTCTTAAGCCACTATCTGTCGTGCTCTAAAACTGTAAGTCGTAAGAGTTCACCAGAAACAAAAATTAAAAATCACTCTAGCAGTCGCATTTTTCTGATTCACAACGAAACTCAGTATATGCTATTAAAATATACCGAGGTAGGTATTGTCCAACACTCAACAACATCCGACCATTACAGATGGGTGTTTACCGCAAATCCTAAATTAAAAAATTGACTCATAACAACCGTCGTATTTGGTTCGTCACAATGTATATCATACAATTTAATTAACCCCTTTTTACTTATTCAACTAAAATTAATACATACATATAATTTAGGCGAGCGTTATCTAGTATAATATACAGTTTTTAATTAGTAATTATCACAAAGATCCAATATTTAAAAAGAGGAAGTTGGCAATTGTGTTTTGTTTATATTATTTTATTTAAAGATGCTCTTTAACAAGGCAGTGGATTAGCGTCTTAAGTCAAATTTGGGTGTAAACCGTCTTAAAAGTTTGCTCAGATTCTTGTTATTTCAAATAAATGATAGTTTAAAAGTCTAAAACAACACGCTTTATTAGAAAACCGAACTAAAAAATGAAACAATTTTTATTTCCAACACGCTTGGGATAAAATTAAAGTGGTTAACAAAAAAATCATTTGAAACACATCTAGAATAAAATTAGAGTTATCTACAAAAAAATAATTTTACCGTCAAAAGCGTGTGGTGCTGTTTATGGCTTTTACGTTTTCGTCTTAGAAACTTTAGTTTTACCAATATCTGTTTATCAAATATATTAATTGATATAGAGCACCCCACGTTTTTTATGGTAATTTGTTTTTGTAGATAACTCTAGTTTTATTCTAGATGTGTTGGAGATTATTTTTTTTTGTTGACCACATTAATTTTATCCCAAGCGTGTTGGAAATTAAAATTATTTTTCAGTTTTTAGTTCGGTTTTCTAATAAAGTGTGTTGTTTTGGTTTTTTAAAACTATTATTTATTTATTAATTTTTAGTTTGGTTTTCTAAAACTATAAATATCTTTAAATTCGATACTATTGTAGTATGAGCTAAAAGTAATACTTTTCTTAAAAAATCCTCCGGGTGGGATTAGGACCAGCGACCTATGGATTACTGAAATAATATACCATTACAATCCACCACTCTACCAACTGAGCTACCACAACGATAGACTAAAAAGTCTATACGTCCGCAACCTATTATACCGGTCTTTATTTTTTTGATGTCCTGATGATCCTGGCCAGAATCTAAGAAACATTATGAAATTATTGTATTGTCATTAGTCCTTTACAAGTATACAAAGTTTCAAGTCGATCCAATGTTTTTGAGTGGGTGAAAATCGTGTTGAAAGATTCTGTTACATAGATAAATACAGGTCAAGCTAATATAAAGCGTGATTATTAGTTTCTTTACGTGCAGTAATGGTACTACTTAAAAATGAAGCCATGCTCAAGATATTTACGCGCTTGAAATTCTATCGACCAATCCCGGATTTGAATCTCTGAACTTGTGGCGATAGGAGTAACGACTACTCCACCATGATCGACTTGTCTCTGTCTTTGTAATTATGCTGCTTCCGTTTTGTATTTGTTAGGTCTGCTATCCACATGTCATTTAGTGAGAGATTCAAACAACGAAAAATTTCGTGTTCACATCGATAGTGACGCAATCAATTTGTAAATAATACTGTTTGATGCTCAAGCAGAATCGCATGCTGCATGAGTTAGAGATGAAACACATCCATAACAAGAACACTAGGATCTGATATGGTATGCTGACCCAACACTTCTGTAATAGCGTTTCGCTATTGCTCCAAAAGTACACTGCTGTTTTATTACCCTCAATTTACCCGTTGGCTGCATTTTATTCCTGTGAGGACCTCAGCTATGAGGCTACAGCCCTCAAACACTACTAGATCCACGACAGAATTTTGAAAACCCCATTTACATCTCGATACCTTACGAGCTGCTTATATTGATTGCTTGCTGCCGGTCCCGGTGGTTTAATGACTACAGTGATAGCCTTCCGATCCTAGGATGGTGGGTTTCAACCCGATCATAGTCGAAAAATGAAAAAAAAAAAAAAAAAAAAAAAACAAATATAAAAAGCCTTAGTTTCTGTTCTTTAGAATCCCAATTGAATTCATAGATCCCATGTCGTAGATTTAGAGCATGCAAAATAAAAAATAAATAAACACAATAATAATAATAATAATAATAATAATAATAATAATAATAATAATAATAATAATAATAATAATAATAATAATGTTATTATTTTAAGAATATTCCACAGTACAGTGTTTCTCCTTAAACGTAAAGTGATTTGTCGCTAGAGATTCCTGAAGCATCTTCTTCACTCAAATCTCTAGCTTCCCGTGTGGGGTTGTTAGTCCTCCATCAGGTGGCTTCCCAAGTGGTGGATGAATGCTTCCCAGATATGGGTCGTATCGGGGAAATGAAATACCCGTGGCGAACCAAAACTAACAGCTACTGCCTTGTATTTCAGTGTTGATTGAAGACAACCTTGATTACAAATTACCTGGTCCTCCAGGTTGCGGATTATAGCAACGGGTCAGCTCATCATTCTACTGAAAAATATACAATGCTAAAAAAACCTGAAGAAAAGAAAGCCGGACGGAATAATAATACTAATAAATATTAAATAAATTATTAATTAAATAAAAATAAAACGTAGTTTTATTTGATTTTTATATTTATTATATAATTCAGTGACAGCTGTTTCGGTACACTGTACCTTCTTCAGACATGTTAACAAATTTATGAATTGTGTTCCAACTGATCTAAGCAACAATACAACAATATTTATTTAAATTTTTAAATTTAACAAAGGGGATTCATTCAAATCAAGTTGAGAATTTAACAGTTTTTTTACTACTTTTAAATTTATTAATTTCTGCAGCCTCCAAAAGATCTAACTTCTTACCCTTATCACAAATATGTAAAATTTCAAAATTTGGATCGAAACAATGATTAAATTTGGAATAGGTTGTTAGCATATTTTGAATCAAAATATACATATTTTACATATTTTGATTCAAAATATGCTAACCACCTATTCCAATTTAATCATTGTTTCGATCCAAATTTTGAAATTTTACATATTTGTGATAAGGGTAAGAAGTTAGATCTTTTGGAGGCTGCAGAAATTAATAAATTTAAAAGTAGTAAAAAAACTGTTAAATTCTCAACTTGATTTGAATGAATCCCCTTTGTTAAATTTAAAAATTTAAATAAATATTGTTGTATTGTTGCTTAGATCAGTTGGAACACAATTCATAATTTGTTAACATGTCTGAAGAAGGTACAGTATACCGAAACAGCTATCACTGAATTATATAATAAATATGAAAATCAAATAAAACTACGTTTTATTTTTATTTAATTAATAAATATGGATTTTCATCAAGTAAACACCAACTCAATTGATAATTAAATAAATGTCTGGTTATGAGTAAAATTTATCAGCCCTTTCACGACAGCTTCGAATAGGGACGCCATTGATCTGAGATGTTAATGAGCGTTCTTAAATATATTATTACTATTGTTAATATTGCCTGAAAGGGAAAAAGCTGTCAATATAATTAAATCAATTGGGAACTTACTTTAGTAAAACCTCTTTGGTGCATAGTGCAAAAACTATTTACAAAAATGAAATTAGACTAACCGTACAGGCCACATGGCCTAAAACGAATTTGTTCATCATGATGATGATGATGAAATTAGACTATAAAAAATCTTCGCCCACCGCTGTATTATAGAAGTAACGCAGCGGAACCAGATTCGATCCCCAGTAGGGATATGTTTTCAAATTTTGTTTATTTTACTCACATTTCATCATAAGTTATTAAATTAAGACACCGGTACTGTACCAATAAGCATTTTACTAGTGTCAACACTCGTTTTTGTACTAGTTACATACATAATATTATTTATTAACTTAACAAAAATACAAATCCAAAATAATGTGTAGAAGTTCAGTATGTTGCCAGATAATGAGCATACAACTACCGAGTATATCATAAACCCTTAAATTGACAATGTTTCCTACAAGATACATTGGTCTAATTAATCAATTATTTTAATAAGATGCATTTGAAACTCCTGAAAAACAATATCGATATATTACAGTGGTCAACATGATTTTTTCTCATGAGTACCAATAGTTGTACTTAATGCAGATTTTTATCGTGTTTTCAAATATGTATTCGAAATTTCTCCATCACCCACAGTTTTTATATCAATTTCAATTAATTGATTTAAATAATTATTTTTTTAATAAACTTTTTTGTCAATTTGTCCATTGTAAAATAAATCTAAATGAGCTAACTCAGGAGATTTCAGCTATGGAAAAGAGATATCAAGGCAAATGGAATCCTAATATGCTGGCCGATTATTGTTCGACCATCAAGAGGGATGCTCCAGAGGCGAAATATAGCAGAAAATCGTAATTTCTTACTTTCTAGGTGAGTCCGAATGTTCGAATATTGTGTAGTTACGAATGTAGAAAATATTAAATTGTTGAAATTATAAATTCCTGTCTCTCGGAAACCTTGTGTGATGGAGAAAACCCGATATCATATTTGAATTCAGGAGAAAATATACTATCAGTATCACATATTTTTCTTTCTGAGACATAAAAAAAGTTTCTTTTTGTTGCTCAGTGTTATCGAAAAGATACACATGGCTGCTATGAAGCTTTGGGAGAAGAGGAAATGGAGAAAAAGAAAATATATTTTTGGAATAAGGAGATTTAGAATGATGTATGTAATAAAAGAAGTAAATACATAAAATGGTTAAGTACAAAAAAAATTGACGGACAAAATGGAGTATAAAAATGCACAGGAAAAGGTAAGAAAGAAGGTGCCAAAAGAAAATAATAAGTATTGGGAAAGAACGTGTCAAAGATTTCAGAGTTTCATTGGAGAAATAAGATGTTCAGAGGCCTGGAGAACTTTGAAAAAATTAAGGAACCCAGGGTACAATAGAATTAATATTCAGGGAATTTCTTTAAATTATTGAAAATTATATTCTAGCAAGCTATTGACTGAAGATCGTTCGGAATTTTTAAGTGGAATTGTAGAGAAAACTGATCATCAAAACTTAACGAGTATACATTTAGATATTGAGATAGTAGAGATAGCAATTGGAAGTTCAAAACATCGAACGGCTTGTGGGGAAGTAGGAGTACAGCCAGAATTAATTAAATATGGTACAAGGAAATTATTTGAATTGTTAAAGATCCTTTTTGAGAGATGTGTAATCAGTGAAGATATACCAGTAAAATGGAAAATTGGATTGTCAGTCATTTATAAGAAATGAAGAAAATATGAGTGCGATAATTACATGGGAATCGCCATAATGAATGTTTTTAGCGGTATATATGCAAAAATCATAAAATACTATTTGGGAGAAAATTATATATATATATATATATATAAGGAGAATGAAATACAGGCAGGCTTTAGGTCTGGGAGATTTACAATTGATCACATATTTGTAGTAAAACGATTGAAATGACTAATAATAACAAGAAACAAGTTCAATTTACAATTGTGGATTTAGAGAAAGCATATGACACCGTACATTTACAAAAGTTGTGGGAAACATTAGAAGATATGGACATAAATTATACAATAATTAATGCAATAAATATTTGTACAAAATGCAGTGTCTAAAATTAAAATTGGAAAATTTGTATCAGAAGAAATTAAAGTTAACAATACGCCTTCTTCAAGGTTGTAGCATATCACCCACATTTTTTAAAAATATACTTGTACATAAAGCACTGTCAAAATAGAGCAAAATATGTTCAGGAATGGGAGTACCAATTGGAGATGGATCAACATATACAATATATACACTATTTGCGGATGACCAGATAATAATTACTTAAGAATATGAAGACATGGAGTTTATGTTCAGAAAATTATTGGACAAATACGATAACTTAGGTTTGAAAATACATTTTAAAAAATTATAGTGGGATGTGGAGGAGAAACCGAAGATTTAATATTAGAAGATCGGAAGGGGTATATTAGAGGATGTGAAGAATTTGAGTATCTGGGAGTAAAAGTGGATAAAGAGGATAAACAAGAAAGTGATATTAAGAACAGAATAAATAAAGGTAGAGCAATAACAGTAATGAAGAATGGAGTCTTACGGAACATACATATAACTAGAAAAAATAGGTTACAAATATATAATTCAATAGTGAGAAGTACTGTCACATATGGAACTGAAGTTTGTAAATACAACAAAAACTTAGGAAAAAAACTTATGTCGATGGAAATGTATTTCTTGAGGATACCAAGAATATGTTAAAAAAAAGAATAAAAGAAAAACTCACATACGAGAAAAAATGAATATTAGATATTCAATAGTAGATTATAAAAGATACAAGCAATTAAATTGGTATAGGCATGTACGACGAGTTCAAGACGAAAAGTTACCCAGAAAAACATTGGAATGGTGTCCACCTGGAAGAAGAACGAAAGGAAGACCTCAAAACTCGTGGATGCATGAAATAAGAACTGTAATGAGAACAAGAGGACTGGAGGACATGGAGTGGATGGATAGAGACGAATGGAGAAGGAAAATAAAACTTTAAGCAAAGAAATATGTGTAAACATAGAAAATCTGTATATAAATAAACATTTAAATAAAACATCAATAACACGAGTGAGTTGAAATTACTTAAATCTGTGTCGAATTACACAATATACAGTACAGTAAAGAGTTTTACGTTATTTTGTTTTCATTGCGGTCCGATACATTTAAACATTATTTTTTTCGCACGAAACATTATTGTTTCATCAACTTATGGATTAATATCGAAGGACAGAGAACCATGCGTCAGAAACTGTTCAATAAAATAGAAGGTACTCATATGCAAATAACTCTTACGTCCGTTTTACTTCACTGAAATTAGAAAAGTCACAGATAGCGCAAAAGTGGCATATTGTATGTTTTAAAAAATGTGAAGTTAGTTAAAAATGCAATGAAATTCATGTCGCAATGGACACAATACAATTTATTGTAAAAAATGTTAAAATCTAAACAAAACTAATTAAAAAGTTAATTGCCAGGAAATTTGATTACGACTACGCTAAACAATCTGCGAAGTATAGGCTTACCTGCAGCTAAGTTCTTCCCGGCAGAACTCTGCAAGTGAATGGCAGGTCGGCATTGCTGAACCCTCTACTCTCTGTGCACACACAGGATGTAACTTCTCCTGAGCTACCAGACATTCGTCTTGTTTGTTTTCCGTTTTCCTGTAACACAACAACAACAATAATAATAACAATATTAATAATAATAATAATAATAATAATAATAATAATAATAATAATAATAATAATAATACGTAGTAATATAGTAAAACTGTCTTAGCAGGAACCTTTATAAGAAGGAAACCTGTAGAGACGGAAAAAATCCCCAGAACGGTACGATTTTATATGTAAAACTGTCCTGTATAAGCCGGAATCAATCATAAGGCGGAAACGGAATAATTTTTAAAGTACCAATAGTTAATTTTTACCACAATAAGACGGAAAATTATTCTTAAGCACGTTCTAAATACAGTATTAATGGCCACACGTGAAATTCTGCATATAGCGCTTTCTGCATTATGTCGTTTTACCTTCTTGTGTTGTCATTGTATTTTGGGGATACCCTTGCTTATGTGTGACAGCGGGGAATCCCTCGCTTTTCCTTGCCGCTTTTCCTTACCTGCGAGGGAGTTGGGAAACTCTTCAGTCTTCCTGTAGTTGAGTTCCTTCTCGCTTTTGTGTAATAAAATTGTTTTATATTGTCGTGCAAACTGAACTGTGTTACGTACACTATTTTGTCTGTATTTCAGTCAATACGTTATGTATTTAAAGCGTGTATATAAAACCCTTACACTGCGTGAGAAAATTCAAGCTATAATTTGGGAAACCTTTATAAGAAGGAATACTGCTAAGACGGATATATATTTAAGGAACCGTCATGTTCCTTCATAGGCAGGTTTTACTGTAATAATAATAATCATCATCGTCCTTTCAAGTATTAGGCCCAGTGGCCCGTTACGGTCTCCCGCCATCTCCGAAAAGGTCGACCCACAGATCTTCTGCCTCGAGGAATGTAGTGAAGAATATGTTTTGGTATTCTGTGACGATCCATGCGCTGAATATGGGCTAGCCAATTGTTTCTATATTCTTGGAGGTATTCAGATATAGGTACGATGTTTAACTCTCTGGCTATTGTTGAATTTCTTTGGTGGTCTAGAAGGCTATAACCTGCAGTTCGTCGTAGAAATTTCATCTCCGTGGCTGTAATATGACGATCATCCTGAGTTCTGATGGTTCAAGCTTCACTGCCATAACAGATTATGGGTCTAGCGAGAATTTTATAGATTTTCATTCTTGTGTGTCTCTGCACTTTTGATGGTTTAAAAACTTGGTTGATAATTCTTAAAGCTTTATTATAGTTTTGTATTTTAAAGGATATATCACATTCCTCATTATAAGTTAGATTATATCCTAAGTATTTAAATGAATTAACTTGCTCTAATATTTGAATTCTGAATACAAATTTTACTTCTTACTGGGAATTTCCCTTGAAAGGCCATAACTTTCAGATTTTGTTGTTGATATTTCCATGTTAAATCGTTGGGCTATTATATTAAGATGATGAGTGGAATATTGTAATTCATCTTCATTATTGCCGAAAAGAGCCTGATCATCTGCATATAAGAGTGTGTCTAAAATTGTGTGTCTTGAGAGAGGAATATTACCATGAACTGTCAATCTCCAGTGTCTGATGATAGCATTAATGTATACATTAAATAGAAGTGGTGATAGAGGGCACCCTTGTCTGACTACGCAATTTATATGTTTCCAATCTGACAATTCTGTTCCTATTTGTACTGCTATGATGTTATTTTTATACAGATTAAAAATTGTTTGGATCAGTTGATTTGGTGTTCCATCATCAGTTAAGATATATAAAAGTTTTTGTCTGTCAACTCGATCAAATGCTTTGATAAAATCTATAAACGCTATATGTAGTTCTTTATTGAATTCTTTGTGCTTTTCGATAAGAAGTTTTAAGGTGAAATAACCATCGGCATAGGATCTTCCCTTACGAAAACCATTTTGTTCTTCCCCTAATAAGTTTTCATAGTGTTTTTGTAATGTAGAAGCTAGAATTTTTGTAAAAACTTTATATCCACTGTTGAGAAGGCCAATGCCTCGATAATTATTACAATCTTTGAGATTACCTTTTTTAAAAATTGGAATGATAATGGCTTTCTGCCAAGATGTAATAATAATAATAATAATAATAATAATAATAATAATAATAATATTAATAATGGTAATGGATAGTGATAATGACAATAATAATAATAATTATTATTATTCTATCCTATTTTCATTTTTATTTAAACTGGGAGGGCAGACTACACTTGAGTGTAACTTGTAAGATAACACTATTACTAATAAATAAAGTAAATAACCTCAACTCGTGTCCAACTCAGGGTCGGGTCGACGGATAAGATGAGCCCCTATATATATAGATATCTGTGAAAGAAAAGGGTGCCGGCCGACCACGCCTGACGCACCATCACAGGGTCAGATGAATGAAATTAAACGAAATGGATGAGATGAGTATGGAGAAATGGTGGAATGAAATCGTGGAGGGGAAAACGGGAGAAACCCCGAGAAAGACCTGCCCAAACTCCGTTTCGCCCACCATGAAATCCGCATAGAGTGAACGAGACTCTATCTCGGGACCTCAGCGGTGAGAGGCGAGTGTCTAAACACTTGCGCCACGGAGCCACCACCACTAATAAATAATAATAATAATAATAATAATAATAATAATAATAATAATAATAATAATAATAATAATAATAATAATAATAATAATAATAATAATAACAATAATAATAATAACAATAATAATAATAATAATAATAATAATAATAATAATGCCAGCGTCTAACCACTTGCGCCACGGAGCCACCACCACCACTAATAATAATAATAATAATAATAATAATAATAATAATAATAATAATAATAATAATAATAATAATAATAATAATAATAATAATAATAATAATAATAACAATGACATTAACAATAATAACAATATTAATAATAATAATAATCACAATAAAAATAATAATATGGTGTGACAACGTTAACCCAGATCTATAAAAAATCAATATTTTACTTTTTTTTTTTCAGAAACATAAACGAACACACTGCTTTTTTCTTCTTCTTTTATACATGAACTGTTTAAATGTTCGATCGGCATTGGACAACGGAGTCATATGATTAATAATAATAATAATAATAATAATAATAATAATAATAATATTATTATTATTATTTGTATTGTAATTACTCAAGTTTAATATGAATGTCTATAAATGATGTGTTTCACCTTAACGTTGTGCTGTTTCGGAGGTGGCACTGACATTGGGCTGATCTCTCATTAAGTGATGCCTTCCAAGTCCTTGCATGGTATAAAAAGTAAGTGTGTGAACTATTATTTTAAATCTTTCTTCCGACAGGTGGCGTGTGGCTTAAAAAAATGTACGTACAATATGAGAGGTTGAACTATGCCAATCGAATGGAGTGGAATTTTTATTATTCATACAATTACATCAACCGTAATTTTATCATTTTGTACATTTTGAGCACAGGGAGAAAACTACAATGAATATTATTAACAAAGTGATACATGATTGAGATTTTTCACTTCATTAAAGTACAGTAATACGAAGAACTTCAATGTTAAAAAAATCTGTAAGATAAATAATTCTTGCATTTCTATGAAACTCAGGAAACAACTAAGAGACAAAGAAGCAGTTCTCTGGAGTCAACTTTCTCATAAAGGAAAGGGCATTGTTCTCTGGAATTAATATACACCGGCAAATCAAATCGTGATCATCAGGGATTCTCTTGTTCCGAATGGAGAGAAGCGATTAAAATGAAAGGCGCGGCGGTGCGTTCTTTGCCGGGCAGGTCTACGGACGATACTATCTGTAGACGTTATCGCAGAGAGCACGAAACCCTTGCACACATCCTTGGGGCTTGTCAGTTTGGACAATCACTGAGAAACATTCGGCACCACACTATTCGAAATATGATGGCAGAAGTCTTGCGAGATTATGGATACACAGTTTTTGAGGAAGTTCATGGTGTGGCCACTAATGGAAGTAACAGACGAATGTATAATATTATTGAATTTGGACCATCTTCTAAAATTGGTATGATATTAGATCCCACAATCCGTTTTGAGACTCATAGTGGCCAACCTGCGGAAGTTGACTGTGAAAAGAAAGCCATATATGAGCCAACAATTGACTATTACAAAGATAAATACCAATTAGATAGTATAACTGTCACAGTATTGATTATATATATAAAGGAGAAATGCGCACAGACTGTGCAGATATTACATGTGAAGTGCTTAATTGTCTTTGCTATAAGCACTGATTGATTTAAGTCGTTTTTTACAATTCAGAATATGGTACGTTTCACATTTTTGTGAACACAAAACACATATACACATGTCGTTAGGTTCATGAAATGTCTTGTTGCAGCATATCTTGTGATGGAAGCCATGGACTGCCAGCCTGGTAGTGATATGACGCATTTCACAGTTCGATTCTGTCCATCGTCTGTCTTGCATCGCACAGATCGCATAGAATGATGATGGTATGTCCTTCTTCTTCTCTTGCAGCTTGCAAGAGTACATTGTAGGCCTTACTAGATGGTAGGAGTAGTGTTGTCCGCAGATCTTCTATTAAAAACGTCTCTCTGGTGAGTTCGTAAACCAGCCTCGATCTCGTACTCGGTGATACTCCTAAGAGTCTCTTGAGGTATCTTGACTTCACTTTCTCCATATCTTCCAGTTGCTTATATGTGAGGTATTCCCATATCAAGTCGAGTCCATACACAAGTACGGGTAGTACCTTCAATCTGAACAAGTCCATAGCGGTGCTGATTGACAGTAACCTGATGTTCCTAATTTCATTCATTGCCCTTATTGCTGCCAACAGTATTGATTATCAGGGCAAGAGGTACTATACCAGGATTCTTAGCCAAATTTTGGAATTCCTTAGATTTGGACAGAGTGTATCTTTCTATAATTGCCATCGCTGCCATTAGAGGAATAATTTCAATTTTAAGAAACCATATTTACAAAAATTTCTACTTTATAGTATGTATATTTCAATTACAATTTGAAATTTTTTAAATGTATTTACAAAATGCATTTCATCAATTAAAAAAATTAATTGTCTGTATCACTTTGTCCTTGAGGCAATCCTCCAATGAGGAAAGTTGTATATAATAAAAATTTAGAATGATAGGGCTATCTGGGTGAAGGTCATAAGGCATTCTTTTCCACTCAAACAGCACAAACATGAATATACAGGTTACAGAGTCGCACAGAAATTAACTTGTCATTCATTTTAAGATATACAAAAACTTATTATATCCTAGGCCTAGGTGTTCTAGGGGTTAAGTTCCTTGCTTCTACTCCCGAGAGTTCCGGCCGGGGTTGATTGATTTTTTTAGGATGGAAGAATCCAAGGGACAAGTCATAGAGGTGGGATTTAAGCCGTGGGTCCCGAGTCTGAAGATTTTCGGGCTTGTGAAAGAACCTCAAACCTAAATTGGAGCATTTAAGCAAAATTTAATCGGTCTTTCCCATCCAAATAATGAATACAAGTATTTTCTGCTCCATGTTCTCATTAGTCATTACCTTCTCAAAAGGCTATAGTCCATAATACCGGGTAAATTATTATTTGAGGTTTTTAGGACAAAAGTAGAGATCGGTTTTAAACCTAAGAGAGTGCAAATTTTTAATGGGCCTCTAAATATTGGTTACGGACACAGATTTTTTTTGTACTTGATAAAAATACATATCATGTAATAACCGAGGTAGCAAATAGAGTTATTTTGAATAGAAGAGGTATATCATAAGTAATGCCACGAGTGATTTCCAAATTATCGATAAATTCACGACTCACCAAGTGAGGAGTGAATTTATCTAGAGAGTTTGGAAATCAAGAGTGGCATTTAATAGGACTATTTAACGAATAAAATGAAGCTGTTTACTCACGAATCATTATTTAACTATAGTTATTTTAAAATATTTATATATTTAATGTAAACGGCGATGTTTGAAAACAAATGAGAAACGATTGGTACGCTTAATTTGCTTCTTTTGTTCATCACTGCAACCAGATCATATTATTTATTGCCAAAGGATCACAATATTGTAAGAATGCACCCTAGTAGATACATTTATAACCAACATTATAGGTATTAATTAATTTCTGATGTCCTATGATGTAAATATGTCAATTATATTTTTCTGCAATGTCATTTCCTGGAAAATAATTCGTTTAAGAAAGTGCAAACAGTAGTTTATTTTTTTGTGGTATAATCAATTGCTACAAATGTTTTTATATTATCTCCCGCAAGCACCATCAGCTGACATTCGTGCACTATATATACAATCTGGTAGCCGTATTTCTTGGAGAATCGGTCACTGCAAAATAATGCTATGACCTATTCAGAATGTTAAAAATGATGAGCTTTCTTTAATATGATACAATTCTTTGATAAATTTCAGGTGAAACACGACTGTGATTGGTTTTAATTCAATATCCATTGAAGTGTGATTGGTCATTGACTCCCATTTGGGTCATGAGTTAAATAGTCACAATAAAATCACAATATTTTGTGTTCATTTGCGAAACTTCACATAGTCTGCTACCAGGGTAATAGGGGAAAATATATTTTGCTAGAGACATATGTACAACACCCGATGGTTATTTTATCGTGCCAAGGGACCAACGGAAATAAAATATCAATTCCCGGAAATTTCCCCACATAAAATACGGTACTTGATCGACTTTGGTCGAAACAAATCAGCAATTCTCGATGCCCGAGACAGAGGAAATATCCCCTAATCACGGAGGCTAATGTTTTGAAAAGTGATTCCGATGAGACAAACGTTGTTGCTACTTGATTTAAATATATGAAAATTTGCTTATGACTTAATTCCGAGGAACAAATTATGGGGAGTATTAGAGAAATACAATATTGATAGAAATGTAATAGAAATTATTAAACAAATTTATAAAGATAACTCCGCTTATGTTAAAATTGGAAATATAATATCTAATCCTATAAAAACCACAAAGGGACTGAAGCAAGGGTGCAGTCTATCACCAATTTTATTTAATATTTATATAGCATGTATATTAATGAAATGTAAACAAAGCTGCAAAGGTATGGTATCCCAATAGGCAACAGATTTTTGCTGACATTACAATTTCCTGATGATCAACTGGTTTTAGCGCAAGACAAATTTGATATGGAATTCATGATAAAAAGGTTGAAAAACACATATGAATCATGGGGTCTCACAGTAAATTTACTATATATGTTTTGTAAAACTAGATTTTCCTTCAGATATTTCATAAAGAATGAAGGTAAATCTAGTTTTCAAAACATATAGTAGAAGCAGGATATCAATTCAACACAACAGGCAATGTATTATCGATACTACATAGAGAAAACGAGGTATCGAAAATCAACGTTCTCGAAGAATTAGAAATCATCAAGGAAACCACAAATAAACACCTGTTGAACGAGAACATACCCAGCAATATAAATAATTACCAACAACAGTCAGTACCAAAATGAAAGCAGAAGATGATATTTAAGTTATCGAAAGGCCTCCTATAAAACAACACTGCAAATTACTGAAGACGACTGAGATATCAGGTACTGTTTTACAATTATTAAAACTTTAATACTCTTATTACAGAATCCAGATGATCTACGTGTATCAATGCGTATCATAGGCTAAGAGCCATTAAAACTGTGCTTGTTTAATCGTGTCTGGGAAGAATTTGACTATCGGCCTGTTGTGTGTCGTGTTACCAGGTGTCACACTGAACATCTTTGAGACAAAGTATTACAACTTTTTGAGTTTCTCCTTTCATATTTTTTTCATACATCTCAGATTCAGGGATATAATTTTCTCGTACATGTGTTGAAACCCAGAAAAATAATTTTTGGGAGCCCTGAATATTAAGAGTGATTATGTTTCTATTTTTTTAAATTTAATACTGTGATGCGTCGTAATAACGACGTTTGAATTTCACGGTTGAAGGCTAGAATAGTGGTCTCACATAGGTAGGAATGGATTTGCGAGTCACCGACTCACGAATCGAAAGACCCGCGCAGACCATCGAAATATCTGGGCCCTCATTCTAGATATCTCTACTAACATCTGCTTCCGCTTTCGGGAAAGATCGATGGCTGGAAGTTTTTACTGAAACAGTCTCTATTAGAGATCGAGAAATTTCCGTCTCCCGCCCTATATAATCTATGACGAAAACGGAAGCCAGTCAGTTGTGTACTGACAGCAATAAGCGAAGTGTGAGGAGAACACAAATTATAGCGATTGTGTATGAGATAAATATTAAAATGAGACTAATTGTTAGTAAAAATTGTGATTAAATTACTACCCATAATTTGTGGAAGTAAATAAATTGATTGTGGAATACTAAGCTAAATCTGTGTGTGGTTATTTACGTCGAAACTATGTGAAAATGAATCTCTGCCCAACTACTGCAATATTATTATCTTAAATATAAATAAAATAAAATAAAAATATAAGTAATAAAAATAAAATTAATATATATCATACAATTGTTAAAAGCATCATTACTTATTGAGCAGAACTTTGGCCATTAACAACAAAAACAAATAAGTATCTTTTGGCAACGGAAATGGATTCTATACGAAGGGCAGCAAGAATTTCAAAAATAGAACAAAATTAGGAACTCAGTTATAAGAGAGAAAATGAAGATTGAAGACAATATTTTAGATTATATTAAAACTCAGCAATTAAGATGGTAAGGACATGTCCAGCGAATGGAAGAGGAACGGCTACCAAATTCTGTTTTGGAACGGAAACCTGAGGGAAGATGAGGCAGAGGAAGACCTAAAACCTCCTCGAGTCAGGGACTATATTTATACATGAAGGAGAAACATCTACAACCAGGAGATTTAATGGACCGACAAAATTGGTTATTGGGAATCGGACGATGTCAAAGACATTAATCAACCTATGATCTATCTATCTAAATTTAAATTATCATTTATTTACTTATATAATTCTGTATTTGAAGTCTGTATCTATTATTGAAATCCGTCCAGTATTTAATTCTTGAACCCTTTAGTATTGTAAATTTTTCAATCAAACAGGGAACTAGCCTGATGCGTCAACCCCAAAACTGGAGGACCAGCAGATTTTTAATCTGAACCAATGCCGAACTGCAGGGCAGCAGTACCTGTAACCATAGGCAGGGGATCAGCCGGACATACTGAATCCTGTTTTTTTAATTAGGTTGTTACTCCTCCCCTCTCCTTTTACAACCTGACTTGGGACAGTTGTGGATTTGATAAAAAACAAACAGTTAAAACGATATGGTCATGTAAAAAGAATTACAGAAGACAGATTCCCAAGAAGAATACTAGAATGGTTGTAACTTGGTAGAAGAAGAAGAAGAAGTGGGCAGCCAAAAATAATGTGGATTGATGGTGTTTTGAGCAGCACGAGGGAAAAAAGTATCCGACGATGGAGATTGGAATGACAGAGAAATGTGGAAAAGAATGACGGTAGATTAATTGGGCGTAGGAAGAGACATTGTGAAATCTGCTAAATAAATAAGTATATTATTGAACATTATAATTTGTACTAAGGTTTTTCATACATTCTACATTTCTCGTCAAAATTCTCTTGCATAAAACAATGTATTTTAATATTTCTATTTACTTAATTCACGTTATTTAAGTTGAAAAAAGTTTTATAATCGGATAGAATGCATGTGGCATGGCTTCACTGGAGTTAGATCTGATAAATCTGCCATCCACCTATCCTTCAGTCACACACAAAGATGAAAATAAAATGCCCAAGAGGATTAAGTTTTGAATAACCTGTTTAAAAGTAGCCTGCAGTCCTAAGAAGAACCAAAGTAGAATATTTTCTCAAATCCTCACGAAATGAGTTTTATAAATTCACTTTTAAATCCCTTTCCTCCAAGACGCACCTCCCGCGACCACCAAACCAAACTTTTCCTCATTATTTGAAGCAGTAATGTTTTTGAAATGAGCACTATGGCATACCTGTACCAACTCCCAACTTCTTACTCTAACTTGTATTAAGTAAAAAGACAACCTGTCAGATGCAACATTAAATAAAGAAATACGAGTGACTTAACTCAAAGGTTTTTACAGAAAATATTTTCTTATTTCCTGCAAACGTTATATAGAACATGAACAAGAGAACAGTGCTTAGAGTTTGTATATTCGCCTTGAGCAAGGGATTTCATACAAATTTTTATCTTTTTAAAGAAAAAAATATCACTGTTTTTATATGTGGAATAACCCTCGTGAGTTAGGAAATTCTAAAATATAAAAACAACATGAAATAAATCAGTTAAAACATATTTTAAAAGAACGTAATTAACTGAGAAATGTTATTTATAAATAAATAATACTGTATTTATTCACATTATGAATTAGCGACTAGTCATAGATAGCTGTCAAAAACTTTTATTGTTATGTTGATATTCTTATTACACCTAAGTGAATTTTTTTCATCTGAACATCGCAGTGAAGTACCTTTAAATTTAAAAACCCTAGGGTGTAGATATCAGCGCCCACGGTTGATAATTATGAAATTACAACTTTTCTTCTATATATTACCAAGGAGTTTATTTAAAAATTAAAACATCCCAAAACAAGTTTTAATTTTATCCTTGAAGTGTTCGATTCTCAGTGGTATTAAGATAGCAAGATAGTAGACTATTTATAACTGTAATTATTATTAATAAGCATGTTTTATTAATATATTATTTTAAATTTATTCACTAAATAGGCAAAATAGATAGAACTCTTTGTCCAGATTTTCTCAGGAAAATTATTCCTCATTCGGTATAATATTGCTGATGAAATTCCATCACTAAAGGACCAAAGTTTTAAATATCATTAATATAGCTTCTCAATATAAAATTTGAAAATCAGTTTGTTCCGAACTTGTAAAACATTAAAAAAAAAATTACAAATTTAACACTGATTTAACATTTTAATTGCCTGTTAAACTACACTAAAATGTAGTTACATCCACTCAAGAGACATTTGTAATAATAATTTAGAAATCTTCAGTGTATAAAGTGCGATTTTCGTTTCTCCATAGAGCGACCTTATCATACGAAGTCAAAGTACTAATTTTATATATATTTAAAAATGGAGTATTAGTTATAATAAATAAATATATTTAATTTTACCTATGGATAAATATAACTGAACCATAGATGACATGATAAAATTAGAAAAGAAAGAAACGTATTAAGAAAATATCTGAGTTAAAATGTAATTCTTGGACACCCTACACTAGCACACTTCCGGTCAGTACACACTATCTTGAGCGAACCTTCTACTTCCTCCTACCTACTGCCTTTCCAAGTTAGCGGCTAGACTTCATATCCCAATTTTTTTTTAATGCTTTTTATTTCTTTTATTATAATACACCGTTTTTGTATTTAGCTTAATCATTTAGTTACAAAATACAATTCATAATTTGTTAACATGTCTGAAGAAGGTACAGTGTACCGAAACAGCTGTCACTGAATTATATAATAAATATGAAAATCAAATAAAACTACGTTTTATTTTTATTTAATTAACAAAATTATTTTCTTTAATTTAAAGTTTAATTTTTAAAAAATCATAATTAATTCATTACATAATTATTATAATCGGCCGCGCTGGACTTGTCTCTGGTCCCGAGGGTGGCGGGTTCAAACCCGGCCGGGATCGATTGATTTTTTTAGGATGGAAAAAATCCAAGGAATAAGTCCTTCGTGAGGGATTTTAAGACGTGGGTCCCTAGTCTGAATATTTTCAGACACGTAAAAGATCCTTAAGCATGACAAACCTAACATGACCTCTAAGGAAAATTTACCGATCTCAACATCCTAGTAATACCTTAGTTGCCGTCTAGATGTCTCATTTAGATGGCATGATGACCGCATGACATCTATGGTCAAATGCGATAACTAAATTAACTCGGTATAGTAACTCCTAACAAAGGAGAGGCTACGGCTCAACATCGGGCTACACCATTATGGATAGTTATCATATCATTTAAAAGTCAAAGGTATTTTGTGTACTTCTTGTTCTGTGATAACAACAAACAGAATTTCAATAATTCCTATATCATCAAAATTATAAATCATAACATACAAGATAGACGTAACAGTGAATCCTGATACAGTTAAGGCTTTAAAAAAATGAAAGTACTATGCAAATAATTATCGGAACATTTAAAAGTCCGAGATATTTTGGCTGCTTGTTCTTCTATGATAACAGCAAATACAATTTAAATAATTCCCATATCATTAAATTTAGAAATCACAAATACAAAATGACGTAATAGTAATTCCTGATACAGTTCCGGAAATTAAAAACACCGAAAATACAACAAAACTCTATGCAAATTATTATGTATATGCAATGAAGAGCTCTGGATAAACCCTGATTTATTTTGTGCCATACAGCGTAGTTTCTAGAAAGTCTACTAGGATGAGTGAAAATTAGAAAAGTGCACAATTAATAAGCGCACTACACAAAAAAAAAAAATAATATCGAAATCTAATAGATAAATCTCACATTGTTTCTCGAAAATAATTGGAAGCAAAATCTTAATAGAATCAAACATAAATCGGAATGAAATGAGCACGTGATAGAACTTTATGATTTATATACAAGTCAACTGTAAGGTATTCTTATCTTTGTATACCTAACTAACTAACTCACTGGCACTATCGAACACGGAGGTTCATGGCCGCACGGAAAAAGCTCTCCATATATCCCTATCCTGAGCTAGTGTTTTCTAATCATCTCCTGTATAATCTACTTCCCTCAAATCATAGTTAATGTTATTCTCCCACCTCATTTTTGGTCTACCAACTGGGCGTTTTCCCTCTGGTTTTCCTACAAGAAGCTTCCATGCACGTCTTTCATTCCCCATTAGTGCCACATGTCCTGCCCATCGCAGTATCTTGTATACCTAGTAAAATCAATCCATTTCCTGTTTTGTCTCGTTTTCAAATAACACGATTTCTGATGCTGGCAATTTAAAAAGCATCTCTTGTAGTCTCCAATCCTTTATCTATATAAGTTTCTTCTTCGGTTGCCATATTTTCATCTGAAGATTTCAGTATTTCAAGGGACATGGAAACTCCTTGTAGGAGAACCGGAAAGAAAGCGCACAGTAGGTAGGCCAAGAATGATGTGGGAGAACAATAGTAACCACGATTTGAGGAAAATAGATTAATCAGTGGATGATTGGAAGCCACTAGATTAGAATAGGAATGTATGGAGAGCACATGTTCACGCGGCCATGAAACCACAGCTTCGAGAGTGCGTGCGAGTTGGTTAGTTAGTTGAAAACAAACGATGCCGTTCAAACTTATATTACGTAATTATTTTATTTCCATTTATATTCTTTTGACAAAAAATTGTATAATTCCATTGTTGTTTCGACACTAATGGAATATTTGCTCCTTGCCCGATTCTGCCAGGGGCATTCCATACGAAATCGGCAAAAAAATTGTGAAAAATGAACTCACATCTTTAAAAGTTTACCTTTTTTTTACAGTGAAACTTTAATGATGTACTGAATATCTGTACCGAATTTCAAGTCTTCGCTTGGTGTAATTAAATAGTAATAGAGCTGTCAATTTATCGTATTGTTTTAAATAGTCTCTTTTATAAAATACATTTCTCGAAGTATGGCTATTCCCTCAACTTGAAAAGATAGTCACATTATAGATGATTTATGCTCTATCGCGTGAAAATTAGTATGTTAATATTTACGTTTTTCTGAAGGGCGTAAATGCTATTAATATGCAATTGACCTTCCTCACCAAAAAAATTATAAAATCAAAAAGTGCCACATTATTACCTGAACATCAGTTAATTTTTTGTAATTAGTATTAAAGTGGAGTCTTGAAAGGAAACTACCAAAAATAATTATTTTTCCTAAAATCTCCTATGTGTAGACTGCCCGCAATACCTTTCGCGTGAGTGGAGATCGCTCGCTCGTACAAACAATGACGGAACTACTTGGTAATAGTCCTTTGCGCACTAACAAATATTTTTCTTGTTATTATCATCATTACATTATTTTTATTATCATTATAACAATTATTACATTATCATCATCATCATCATCGTGGACTAGTGGTTACTCTGCACGCCTCCGATTCCGAGGTTCGCGGGTTCAAACTCGATAGGAATCAATGGAATTTTAAAGGCGTAACAATTCTGAATACTATTTTGCTATTTTAATGCTATGTTTTGATGCATAAAAATGCTGTTGTACTCTTCTTACTGACCAGGAGAGTGGAAGCAACGTTAGAATTTTGATTTTATCTTTTTTATCACTGCTAGCAGCAAACGCCTTCTTAAGATTTTCCAAAACCTCAATTTCATATTTATCCTCTTCTTCACTTGAAGAGTCAAATTGGTGGAACATTTTATTTTTAATTGCCTCAGTTACACTTTTATATTTATTTTTCACATATTTATTGTGAGACATTTTTGCTCTCTTAATGGGACTTTCCTCTATCAATTTAAATGATTCATTTAATGTTGGTATAGCCGATTCTTTAACGATGTCGGAACTACTATCGTTATTGCTACTAGGTTTTGTTACATCGGATTCCTCATTTTCAGTATTAGGTAATCTGTTAGGCTGTACATCCTCAACATTTCTCTTACCCTCTAAAATTAGCCTGCAATTACTACATATTTTTGCCGAGAGCCAGTATTCTTGGGGTACCCCGAATTCCTCACAGATCCACGGAGAGACAGATCTGAAATTTTTTAAACTACTCTTATGGCGTCGTCCGAGTGGATTGAAACACTTTCCATTCACATAACACCAGTTAGGCTTATTCATAATAGACAGTGTAATTATATGTACAGTAATAAAATAAAACACTTCAATCTGCTAACTTATTAGTTAAAAACGATAAAAGATTATTTTAAATTTGATTGTAATACTTAAAATAATGAGGTGACACACTAAACACACGTACTGATTTAAATCAACTGTCTAGTAAATAATCTGAACTTGAGAATTGTTGATAGAGGAGCAGATGTTTTAAGAAGACGCGCTGATTCAGCATTTCATTCGTTTGTTAGGAAGTGATACGAGTATTAAAACATTCGGTTTTATTTGGAAGTGATATCTTGTAACAACACTATTTCGTCATAGTTTCAAGGGTACAATACAGTACACTCAATAAAAAATTATTTTAAGATTGAAATTAGTAATTATAACATAATAAAAAGATATACCAGTTTATTCAATTAATGGTGTAAGAGTTTTTATTATAATATTTCATTTAATTGCAATGAAAAATTTGTAACAAAATAAATAATTTGTTTTAAGGGAGGAAAGAAGATTACGAGTATTTGAGAATAAAGTTTCTTAGGAAAATATTTTGATCAAAAAGAGATGAACAGACAGGTGAACGGAGAAACTACATAATAGTGAGCTACATGATATGTATAGAAAGCCAGATATAATAAGAACAGTTAAGTCTCGTAGGCTTCGATGGGCAGGTCATGTGGTACGTATGGAGGATGAAAGAGGTGCTTGGAAAATTCTGGTAGGAAACCCGGAGGGAAAACGCCCAGTTGGAAGACTAAGAATGAGGTGGGAGAATAACATTATACATGATTTGAGGGAAGTAGATTATACAGAGGATAATTGGAAAACGTTAGTTCGGGATGGGATGTATGGAGAGCTTATGTCCGCGCTGCCATGAACCTACAGGTTCCACAGAGCCAGTGAGTGAGTTAGTTATAAATAATTTGTTTAATAATTCACAGTGAACGTAAGTAACAGAGCTCTTTACTTCTCACTTCAGCAATAAAATTTGATAAATAAATATCTACTGCGTAAGAATTAAAATATCGCCACTTTTATAAATTTACGGTACTGTTCCATTAAGCACAACATATAATAATTTATTCGATTTAATGGCAGTTGAACAAGTCACTGATGAAGCTCTTTTAATAAAGTACGCGCGCGACCTTGGTCGTGAAATGAATCTGATGCGCCGTGGACCCGCGAGTTTTTTACGAAAATAGAATAAAAAACATTTATATTGTCTGAACTATTCAACTCTCCAAAAGGGTAATTGCTGAAGATTAATCCTTATTACGTGAATAGTATCCTGTATTTTTTCCGTTTTCATTTTTTGATATGTACTGCAGTAAACCGGCATAAAACAGAAAATTGACACCGAAAATAAAAATATCCTAATTATAAAAATAACACCCTTAAACTACATGATATCACCTATATAAATATGTTTGAAACAAATTTTTGCTGTTTACTGTTTCAGAAATATTAGTTAGTAAACGTTTTAGTTTATCATATTTACGATAATTTTAGATCATCATAACTACGAACCTATAAATGATAAAAATTAAATTTCTGTATTAATACGTTTACAAATGTATTCACTATATTTAGGGATACATAAAATTAAAAAAATAAATTGCAAGATTTTTTGCTGTCCGATTTGATATGGAATGTCCCCATAATATATTTTGGTTATTTGCTTTTTATTATTATAATAGTATTTATTCATTTATTCTGGCAGAGTTAAGGTCATGAGGCCTTCTTTCCCATTCAACCAGCACATATTACAAACGCATGTTTACAGTATAGATTATATGAACTACAAAAACAGGAACGTTCTTTTATCTCAGAAAGAAAATAATATGTGATTCTGGTATTATTTTTTCTCCTGAATTCAAATATGATATAGGTTAATCTCCATGACGCAAGGGTTCCGAGAGACAGGCATTTATAGTTTCAAACACTTAAATACTTTTTACATTCGTAACTACACAATATTCGAACATTCGGACTCGCCTATAAAGTAAGAAATGACGATTATCTGCTATATTTCGCCTGTGGAGCATCCTTCTTGGTGGTCCAACAATAATCGGCAAGCATATTAGGATTCCATTTGCCTTGATATATCTTTTCCATAGCTGAAATCTCCTGATGAATGTGTTCCTCGTTTTATTTTAAAATGGTCAGATGGACGAAGAAACATTTATTAAAAATAATTATTTAAATCCATTAATTGAAATTGAAATAGAAAACTGTGGGTGATGGAGAAATTCCGAATACATATTTGAAAACACGATAAAAAACTGTATTAAGTACAACTATTGGTACTCATGAGACAAAAATCATGTTGACCTGTGTTATCTATACACTGTACTAATTACGAAGAATTAAACATATGTTAAAAGTTGCTTAGTAATAATAATAAGCCTGTGCTAGATTATTTTATGTACCTAATAAACTCACTGACACTATCGGACCCATAGGTTCATGGCCGCGCGGATATAAGCTATCCATACATCCCTATCCGGAGCTAATATTTTCCAATAATTCCCTGTATAATCTATTTCCCTCAACTCATAGTTAATGTTATTCTCCCACACAATTTTTGGTGTACCAATTGGGCGTTTTCCTCTGGTTTTCCTACAAGATGGTTCAATGCACGCCTTTCATTCTCCATTCGTACCAAATGCCCTGCCACTGCAGTCTACGAGACTTAACTGTTCTTATTATATCTGACATCCTATAAAGGCCATGTAGTTCACTATTATGTAGTTTTCTCCATTCACCTGTTTATTCATCACTCTTTGGTCCAAAAAAATTGAAAGAACTTTATTCTCAAATACTCGTCATCTCTTTTCCTCCCTTAAAGTAAGAGTACATGTTTCGCATCCGTATAATATAACTGGTGGAATAATAATTATATATATTTTTCAGAATCGAGCCAATTTTTAATTTGTTTGTGCGCCTTTCTCGTGTTCGTAATTATTGTTCCTAGTTATTCGAATTCAGCTACTTCAAAATTGTCTTCATTTGTCATTAACTGTCCACCGCTGTGGTCTCGAGGTAGCGTGCTGCCATGTCACGCAGCGGGCCAGAGTTCGATCCCCGGTCGGGGCAGTTTTTCTGGGTGAGGTTTTTATCGGGGTTTTTCCTCACCTATAAGACAAATGTCAGGAAAACTTTAAGGTCCAAACGGTCCCCGAAATCATATGGCCATCATCTTTATCATAATCATCCTTACCATTAACATTATCATCATCATCCTTCACCGGTGTGGAAAACAACGGGAAGCTACCACACCTACGCAATTCCCTAGTAAAGCTGCAAGCATAGCATGAAAATGCTATAATTACAGTGAAGGACCTGCCTTCGGGCAGAATTACTATGGATGGATGGTCATTAACTGTCCATTTCCATTTTATAATGTATGATCGTGTATTTAGTTTTATTAATGTTTACTTCTAGTCCCAATTACTTAGTGTTACGACGTCCCAACTCCTTTCAAAGAACGTTAAACTGAAACTATATAAATACTATTACTTCTACCTTTTATATTATATGGGATTCTAAACATGAACTCTTCCTTTCAGGGAGGAATTTAGATTACGAGTATTTGAGAATAATAATTCGTAAGAAAATTTTTGTACCAACGGAAGATGAACATACAGTTGCCTGGAGAAGACCTATACATAACAGTGTATTGCAATATCTTTTCTAGGAACCCGGATATAACTAAGAATAGTTTAATCGCGTAGACTGCTATGGGCATGACAAATGTGGGCACGAATGGGGATAATGAAAGTCGTGCATGGAAGCTCATTGTAGAGAAAAGCGGATCGACAACGCCCAGTTGTTAAACCAAGAAAGAGGTAGGAGAATAACGTTAACTATGATTTAAAGGGAAGTAGATTATACAAGGGGATGATTGGAAAACATTAGCTCAGGATAGGGATGTATGGAGAACTTATGTCCGCGCGGGCATGGACCTACGGGTTTGTTAGTGTCAGTGAGTTAGTTAATTAGTTACTCAATAGTGTGTTAATGTTGGCTCTTATTAGGCCTACCTCCTCACTATCGCCTAATAATACTACATCATCAGCATATACTAGCAGCTTATAAACACCCCATGTACTTATAAAATTTTATTCTCGGGTTGTTGCTCTTATATATATTTGCTAGCGATGTCAAACCTTAATTTAGGTTTTATAAAGGATAAGATTATATTAATATTATTAATAAATGTTACCACGTTTCTTCTTCCTCCTCTCTGATCATTTTTTTTTTTTCAACTACACGTATGAACAGAGAAGGTAGAGAAGTTGCCCGCCGAAGCACAGCGATGTCCGTCACTTTAAATCGGCTAAATAAAGGTTAATATGATGAAATCTGTAACCGATATCTATTTTCTTCTCACTTAAAGGCAATTAAAACTCCTCAATTTTTTGTCCGACACAGGGCAGGGTCTAGGGACAGAGTTGACAAGAAGCCCCATACTTTTTCGGTATGTGAATGACAATGATGCCGGTCGACCACGTTCGACGCAGAATCATAAGGCAGATAAAGGAAACGAAGCGAAATAAATAAGACGAGTGTGAAGTGGTGGAATTAAATTTGTAGCAGGGAAAAACGGAAGGAACGCCGAGGAAAACTTCTCCAGTAACCGTTTTGTCCACTCGGAAACCGATATGGGGTGACCGAGAAGGGTACTCTAGACACCAGCAGTGAGAGGGGAGCATCTAACCGCTTGCGCGGAGCCGCCTCAAATAAGTAAAAGTTCAGATAAAGGGTATCTTTTTAAGAACAGATGATGGAACATGTTCCGATAGATCTTTGAGTGGTTTTAACTGAAATATTACTTACAAGGAAACTGCCAAACATTGCATGCCGAAATATACCTTGAAATTTCTTCCAGAGAAGCGTTGTGATGTACAAAGCCGTGTCCAAAAAATTATCTGCCGTTTTTAACTGCAAGACGCTAAAATCCAGCGCCAAATCTCTCATTTAAACTATGGGGAAGTAATACAACTCCTGTATTGGCAGATTAGATAATGCTCTCACTACCCGCCTTCCCCGCCGCGTCCCGCCACAATTCACCACGCTCTTAACTTATGAAGGAATGTACATCTGCTTTGTACAGCGGGTTGCCATTGCTGGATTCTGGCTTCGAATTATGTGCTTTGAAGTTAAAAAAGGCAGATATTTTTTTGGACACGGCCCTGGTACTTCACAACGATTCTCTGGGATAAATTTCAAGGTAGGTTTAGGCATGCAATGGTTGACAGTTCCCTTGTTAGTAGAGGAGGATTGAGATTATTTTAACTTTTTATATAGAAACCGCAATGTTGGTTCATAGTGACTTTTGAAATTATTGATAACACTGAGCAACAAAAAAGAAATCTTTTTGGCTCAGAAACAAAAATATGTGATTCTGATAGTATTTATTCTCCTGAATTCAAATATAATATCGGGGTTTCTCCATCACGCATGGTTTTCGAGAGACAGGAATTTATAATTTCAAACACTTTAATATTATCTACATTCGAACTATACAATATTCGAACATTCAGACTCACCTAGAAAGTAAGAAATGACGATTTTCTGCTATATTTAACCTGTGGAGCACCCCTCTTGATGTACCAACAATAATCGGCCAGCATATTAAGATTCCATTTGACTTGATATCTCTTTTCCAAAGCTGAACTCTCCTGAGTTAGCTGATTTGGTTTTATTTTACAATGAACAAATGGACAAAGAAACGTTTATTACAAATAATCATTTGAATCCATTAATTGAAATTGAAATAAAAAACTGTGGGTGATGGAGAAATTCCGAATACATATGTGAAAACACTATAAAAACCTGCATTAAGTACAACTATTGGTACTCATTAGACAAAAATCATGTTGTCCAGTGTAATCGGCTAATACCTTTACACGTTAAAATCGTACTTCGATAGCTCATGTTTTCATCGACGTGTTTTTTTTTCAAGAATACACAGTTTGTTAACTGCCATGATATTTTACGTACTGAGCAAGAATTAAGGGCCAGGGTAAAATTACCGGTTAATTTTTAAATCCAACTTGGTTTTTCGTTACTACCAGTATAAAAGATATAATGCACCTTCTTTAAATTAATATATTTTAACCAGGTCCATACCCATATATATCAATTATTACATTCTATAATAATGAAGTTATAATTTTCTTAAATATGACCGTGCAAAGGACTATCATCTATTGGATATATTGAAATGTCGCTTACCCACTAAGTATGTAAAACCTAACCCCACTTAGTTATTTTCAATACCATAAGTACAAAAGTCCTTAATTTAAGAATCCTCAATTTATATTGTATTTTAATCTACATATTCATACGTATTTTCGTTCATATATTCACGACATAATAGGTTATCATCGGTGTTGATATAGAAGGAATAGTTCTACAATATATCAGGAAGATTTCTAGTGTAAGATAGACTTCAGAAAATAAATGGGAATATAATGACACTGCACATCAACTATTTATATATACTTCAAAAAGGCATACGGTTCAATTAAGAGCGAGAATTTATATAGTACGGTATCTTGCTGGAGTTCGGAATTCCTAAAAGTTGGTTAGACTCCCAGTAGGCAGGCCTAGATTGACGTGGGAGTATAGCATTAACCATGATTTGAGGGAAGTAGATTATACAGTGGTTGATTGGAAAACATTACCTCAGGATACGGATGTTTCGAGAGTTTATGTCCGCGCTGCCATGAATCTACGGATTCGATAGCCCCAATGAATTATTTAATGCTTTAACAGAGACGATGTAATTTATGAAATTACAATCAATAATGGAAACTCCGTAAGTTATTTAAATCAATATAAATACTAAAAAAAGTAACTGTAGTGAAAAGATAAATACATTAGTACCATCGTACTAACCTAACGGAAATGAGTACCAGACGCTTGTTCTGGGGTAAAGACGGCCGTCACGCAGGGCTGACATCCCGGCTGACATCAAGTGCCGATTGTCCAGAAAAAGTGGGAGTCTTAACCTCCTACTACCCGAAGGGCCTCCTGAGGCCTGTAGTGGGATCACTTTATCATCGTATTAACGCATTTATAATATTAACAATGGTTTATACTTAGAAAGAGGAAAATTACAATATATATACACTGGTGTCCAAAAGTTTAGGATAATTTGTAAAACGGAAAATCAAAATGCTTAAAGAGGAGCAAGGAGTAAAAATTATTTATCAAAACGTTTCTCAGTACATTTAGTTTAGTTTACATACTAAATTATAATCTCTCTTCAACAATGAAAAAATTAATAGCAATTATAAATGAAAATTGCATTGTTGCAGTTAAGCCCTGTTCCATAAATCTTAATTTTTAAAGAGAGTTATGATATAATCAGATGTAGTGTAAGAACAGATTGCAGTAAAATGGCACAAAGACAACATCTGGACCCTCTGCTTCGGGGTAGAATTATTGGGCGGCTAGAAACAGGACAGACACAAACTGAGGTCTCCATAGCATTTAATGTGCCACAAAATGTTATATCTAGGTTATGGCGACGGTTCCAAGAGACCGGAGACGTTAGGCGAAGACCAGTGGGAGGTCGTCCAAGAGTTACAAATCCTCAGCAGGATCGATATCTTGCGTTAACTGCAAGAAGAAACCGAACAATGTCTGCCAGACAACTGAGTTCAGAACTTGCGGCCGCCTCAGGTATCAGAGTATCCAGACAAACTGTCTATAGAAGACTCAAAGCTGCTGGTCTGTATGCTAGACGGCCTGTAGTGTGCGTCCCACTCACCCTTGATAACAAGAGAGCACGTTTACGGTGGAGTCAGGAACATCGCGACTGGACTCTAAATCAGTGGAGCAGCGTGCTATTTACAGACGAGTCCAGATTCAGCTTGAACTGTGATTCGCATCGCGTGACTATCTGGAGGGAGCAAGGAACTCGTTACAACACAACCCATGAACATCATGGAAAGACATCCATTTGGTGGCGGTGGTCTCCTGGTATGGGGAGGTATAATGATGAATGCACGCACAGAGCTTCACATCTTCGCAGGTGGCACTGTTAATGCTCAGCGGTATAGAGAAGAGATCCTGGAACCTCATGTAAGACTTTTCAGGGGAGCTGTGGGTCCAGAATTCATATTCATGGATGACAATGCCCGACCTCACAGGTCACAAACTGGTGGATGAGTTTCTTCAGGAGGAAGATATCCAGCGTATGGAGTGGCCAGCGAGGTCTCCGGATATGAATCCTATAGAGCATGCATGGGATGCCTTAGGGAGACAAATTGCATCTCGTCAGCCTCCTCCGAGGACACTTCAAGACCTTCACATTGCTCTTCATGAGGAGTGGAATTTGCTGAGCATCGAACTCCTGAACAACCTCATCACTAGCATGCCACGTCGATGTGAGTCTTGTGTAGCTGTCAGGGGTAATCACACCCCATACTAATCATTTGAACCATTGTTGTTCAACTTTTATGTTCGAATTCTGAAATGCAGTTTTCGTTTGTTGTGAAAATGACAAGTGAATGACGTATTCATGCCATTGTTTCTTTCGTGCCATGTTTCTAATTATCTGTGACATACCCTTACCAAATTTTGTATTATTCTGACAAATGCTTTATAATAAGTCGGCAAATGAACTAATTATCCTTAACTTTTGGACACAAGTATATATATATATATAAATTTAATTTTTTGTATTTATTTACAGTGTTCTGCCCTGGGGCAAGTCTTTAACTGCAATCATAGCATTTTCATGCTATGCTTTGCAGCTTTACTAGGGAATTGTAGGTGTGGTGGCTTCCCGTTGCTTTCCACACCGGTGGATGAAAAGGATGATGATGGCCAGATGATGTTCGGGGACCGTTTGGGACTCAAAGCTTCCTGACAGTTATCTTAGGGGAAAAACCCTGAAAAAGAAAAAAAAAAAACTCACCGAGGAAGCCTATCCCGATCGGGAATCGAATCCGGGCCTGCTGCGTGACAAGGTAGCACGCTACCTCGAGACCACAGCGGTGGATATAAAATGAAATAAGAGTGTAAAATTTTCAACGTTGTTGTAGGTCTGTTGACAAAAAACATTGATTCAGATAATTGAAGTAGAGCTATCACTGAAAACTGAGCGAATAAACAAGAAGGTGGTGTGCTTACCAAATGGGTATTTGGATGTGCAATGCTGACACCATGTCTTGAGTTGAAAATGACTTAATTTTCGCTGGAGAGAGAAAGAGTGAGGACCGACATGTCACGATGAAAGACAGTGAGGACATCTAGAGGCTGAACACGTATCTACAACATCAATCGTCCACGAGTTTCATCTTGGTAGCAAGTCAGGTGAAGGCCATACGCCATTCGCTATCTTCGTAACAGCATGACCAAACATAAAAATTGTGTTTCAGACAGAATAGCAAGGCATTTTAACATATAAAATCAAATAATTAAACAATTTAAATAAAAAAAACAGTATTGTGTCGCGTCTAGGCGAGCAATATTTTATTTTAATAGTTTTTTTAATGGAATTGGGAATGTTTGACAACGTGTTCACTGACAGATTTTCATTTTATAATTCAATGATCTCTAGAATATTTCTATCATCCACTGTTGATAAAGGGAGGGGGTTGATTTCCCTACATGCAAGTTTTTCTTTAAATACTGTTCATTTTATTACGACCAACTTCATGGTCTAGTAGTCAGCGTTTCTGAATTGTGTTCATTAGGTCCCGGGTTCGATTACCGACCAGACTATATGTTTTTTTCCTTAAAGGGAAATATTCCTGTGGTTGCCCATGGTCTGGAATTTCGGTTAAATTTAGGATAAGGACTCTCCTGGGGCTTCATTATCATTTATCACCCGTCATATCATCGGGGTAACGTAACTTCGATTTCCAGGTGCTCCAACGTAAAAAATGGATTACGATTCCGACAGTGCTTAGGGGAGAAATCCAAGACAAACTGATGGCATTGGACAAAAAAATATATCTCTCATAGTCACAACAGTGAGATGCACATGGAAATTAAACATAGGCTCAATTCTGGAAATGCGTGCTACTATGCATTACAGAGACTCTTGACGTACCAACTCCTTTAAAAAAAACGTTAACCTGAAAATATATATAACTATTATTCTGCCAGTTATATTATATGGATGCGAAACATGGACTCTTACTTTAAGGGAGCAAAGGAGATTACGAGTATTTGAGAATAAATTTCTTAGGATCAAAGAGAGATTAACAGACAGGTGAATGGAGAAGACTTGCATAACAGTGAACTACATGGCCTTTATAGGAAGCCAGATATAATTAGAACAGTTAAGTCTCGTAGACTGCGATGGGCAGGACATGTGGCACGAATGGGGAATGAAAGACGTGCATGGAAGCTTCTTGTAGGAAAACCAGAGGGATAACGCCCAGTTGGTAGACCAAGAATGAGGTGGGAGAATAACAAACTATGAATTGAGGGAAGTAGATTATACAGGGGATGATTGGAAAACATTGGATCAGGCCATGAATCTACGGGTTCGATAGTGCCAGTGAGTTAGTTAGTCACAACAGTGAAGCGGTACCTTTCATTGCGAAAACATGCATGCATGCATGAATGCTGAACCTAATAACCATGACGCGGCTGGCCTCAGATCCACATGTGTTAATCACAGAAGTGGATACTCATCCAGCCAGTATAGATGTAACTTTTGTCAGCATGTCGAGTCCTCCAGCCGTTATAGCTGGTTTTCTCAATCTTGAGTTGCTACTTGTGTAGCTACTCAAATTTACGAAGTTGGGTGGGCTCCGATCACATAGTCTTCGAAACTCCATGAGAAAATGTATTTATTCAGCGCAAGTCCCGTAAATCTGCACCTTGGATTAGTATTATACACCACTCGGCTACGGTGGGGGACGAACACGATAATAAAAATATAATTTTTTAAAAACACAAAATAGCTGAAGCTCTTTCTGCATTAAACGATTCATTTCATGTGTGAAATTACTTGAATAATAACACTGAGCAACAAGAAATAAACTTTTTTTTGTCTCAGAAAGAAAAATATGTGATTCTGATACTATTTTTTCTCCAGAATTCAAATATGATATCGGTTTTTCTCCATCACGCAAGGTTTCCGAGAGACAGGAATTTATAATTTCAAACACTTCAACATTTTCTACATTCGTAACTACACAATATTCGAACATTCGGACTCACCTAGAAAGTAAGAAATGACGATTTTCTGTTATATTTCGCCTGTGGAGGCATCCATCTTGATGGTCCAACATTAATCGGCCAGCATATTAGGATTCCATTTACCTTGATATCTCTTTTCCATAGCTGAAATCTTCTGAGTTAGCTCTTTGGTTTTATTTTACAATGGACAAATGGACGAAAAAAACGTTTATTAAAAAATAATTATTTAAATCCTTTAATTTAAATTGAAATAAAAAAAAACTGTGGGTGATGGAGAAATTTCGAATACATATTTGAAAACGCGATAAAAAACTAAATTAAGTACAACTGTTGGTACTCATGAGACAAAAATCGTGTTGACCAGTATAGTTACCAATATGTTCAGAGGAATATGGTTGCAGGATTGTTATTCTTTTACGAGTCATAAGTCCATGACATTTGGCCCCACGTATTTATTATCCTTCCGAAGGAAAGCATGTTAACAAGGGAACTGTCAACCATTGCATGCCGAAACTTACCTTGAAATTTATTCCAGAGAATCGTTGTGATGTAAATAGGCCGTGTCCAATAAAAATCTGCTTTTTTTTAAATACAAGGCACATAGATTCCCAGGCAACGCCGGATAACCAGCTAGTAGAGGAACGTCGAGTAATTGGACCCCTATTTTGAATTTGTTATATTTTCTTCTCTAGTGGTTTTGCTCCTTGCCTGTGGTCCCGAGGGTCACAGGTTCAAACGCGGCCGGGGTAGATGGATTTTTAGGATGGAAAAATCCAAGGAGCAAGTCCTCCGGGAGGGACTTTAAGCCATGGGTCCCGAGTCTGAAGATTTTCAAGCTCGTAAAAGATCCTTAAGCCTGAATGAAAATGCCTCTAAGAAACATTTACCGAATTTTCCCGTCCTAGTACTACCTTGTTTTCCTAGATCTCAGCATGAGGCGGAACGCTGACCACGGACCACTCAAATTACATCTATACGAAAACAAGTGTAACTAAATTAGTATGGTTCAAATTCTTCCCTGTAGGGGGAGAGCGCCTAAATCTCTGTTAAGGAAAACATGGCCTTACAAGAATAATTAATAATTAAGGGATTTGAATTTTGTTTAATTATAGTAACAATTATTAGTGTTATAACTATGAATTCGCATTATTTTATTCAAATATGGAAACATTTTCATAATTTATAAACTTTTTTAAATTACACGAAAGGTCCACTTTAACCTCCATATTCGGGTAAAGTGGACCCCAGAGTACATCCTACCCTTTAGAATATTTTAAGTTTATTTACTCTATTAATTTTTAGAGACAAGCATACATTAATCCGAAAGAATTTATGGCTGATCGTAATTAAAAAGCGTTGATATTTATTTCATGTCTTGAAAAATGTAGTTGATTATAACATTAACACGTCATTCATCTGAAGACAGCGACAGTCTTTGGGTTTAAGTAAAATTACAAGGGTATTAAATAAAATTAATTACGTGTATGGCTTTTACATATAGCACCCTTATTGATAAAATATACGTATCCGTGTAAATTGGATCCAGGTCAAATTTAACCGCCTCGTGGAGGGTATACATTAACCGAATTACTTTGTTATGTTTAATTATTTTATACAGCAGCCACGTCACATAATAAACCAAATCCGTCAGTATTTTAAAACATCATCTACATAATATAATAAATGTAGGAGTTTTTTCAACATTTGTAATATTCAATAGTAGAAATTAAGAATTAATTCTTAGCTTGAAAAACTTTTAAACGGTCGTTTCATAAATATCACAAAGAAACGTTTCTTCGCATAAAGAATAAAAGAAACTGGACTTGAACACGCCAAAGTTGATGAGGAGAAGAAATTAAAATATTTTCTGATCCACGGCAGCACCAACTAAAGAAGATATTAACAGGGTGCACACAAACCGAAGTTCTTCTAGTACATAAATTCAACAAATTATAAACAAAGGATCAAATTTCAATGTAAACAGGATGATTTAAAGCAAAATATCGATATTCAGAAAAATCGTACAATACACAAGCGATAACAATGGTTTTATGCTAAAAGTTCAAGATATATGTATATAGGCCCCTACCCTATTTGTCTCATTTGTTCCCCTAGCAGGAGTTTCAAGAACAAGCGCATTTTAGTTAGACTTATTTCCCTACTGATATCAATGAGACATCTAGCAGACAACTAAGATATTACTCGGATGGGGAAGACCAGGTAAATTTTGTTAAGAGGCACTAATTTAGCCTTGAGATTCTTTTATGAGCCCGAAAAGCTTTAGAGTCGGAACCCACGGATTAAACTACCTTGGAATTTTCCATCCTAAAAATCAATCGTCCCTGACCGGGTTTGAACCCGCTACCCTTGGGACTAGAGGCAAGGAATACAACCACTAGTTCACCGCGGTCGGCTCAAGGCATGTGCTCATTTGAAAATTACCGTCAAAGTGAACAGCAGAGCAATAAACAGCGGCTCCAGATTGAGAAAACCAGCTAAACGGCTGGAGGACCCGACATGCTGACCACATGTTACACATTCACTAGTAGGATGATCGTCTACCTCAGTGATTAACACGTGTAGATGTGAGGCCAGCAGCCGTATGATAGGCTAAGGGTCTTCTATACCTGTCGCGTCATGGCGTTTAGTTACAAGTGTACAGCAGTGAAGAAAGATGAGATCGATTTAGGCTAAATTCAAAGCTACGTAAATCCCTCCTCATCACACTACCTATAATTCGAAATCTTTTACAATTTCTATTGCTAGAACATGGAATTCCCTTTCACCCTCTGTCAGAGACTGCCAAACTTTACCATCTTTCAGAAACAAATTGAAAATAAAATTACTAACAGAAACAACTCACTAATATTACTTTTTAAAAATTAATAATTTGTTTTTTATTATTTAATAAAAATATTTTTAAGATTTGTTAATATATTTACCTAATGTCTTGTATAATAAGCGATAGATTAATTCATTATAGTTTATCACATTCTTTGTATTTTTTTATTTCTTTATTTTTATGTATAGTAGAATCGAGCTGTTATTCCTTTCTGTATTCATTCTATCATTAATTTAATTTTAATTGTATTTAATTTTATTGTATTATTAAACATTATTTTCATTATTATTCAATTTGACAGATAATTAATTGTTTAGTATGAATATTATTGTATTTTTTTGTTTTTATATGTAACATATGTTTATCCTGGTGAGTGGAAGAGAAGGCCACATGACCTTAACTCCACCAGGCTAAATAAATCTATTCTATTTTATTCTAAAATGTCCAACTGTTCTCTTACTATAAATTGTATACTCGGGAATCCAAATTACGCCATTGTTTGAGAAGTGTAATTGTATAAACATATTCTCGCCATGGAAGAAATATATTTCTTAAAGTTGGCGAGATGTTTCTATGTGAAGTGATTTACAATTACTTGCTATATATATACATTCAAGCTTGAACGTCTTGGAGTTTTGAAATATATATATCCTGCAATTTATTATCCTGGGTCGTGTCTCCTGCATTTTCCATGCACGGTACTGGAGAAGTTTGTTTTATTCATGCCACCTGAATCTGTACCTTCCACCCCGGTGTCCAAAACCGAGCACAAACACTCATTCATCCTAGCATTCAGCATCCTCTCTTCCTCTGCGCTGGATCAACAACCCAAATGCAAACTTTATTTCATTATAACTTCACGCTAACTGTCCCAAAAGTAGGCAGTCATCTGACAATAGTAATTTCTTCAATATAAAGTGGCTTAACAATGGCATCATCATGAAATCATCCGGATAACCGATGGTTTCCGATCCTCCAATCATTTAAATTTTGTTTGGCGAATTGCCGAATACTTTTATATTTTATCTATTTTCTTTAATTTCTAACTAACCAATAAACTGGCTCTATCGAATCAGTAGGTTCATGTTTTCCAATCATTCCCTGCATAATCTATTTCCCTCAAATCATAGATATATTATTCTCCCATCTCACTATTGCTCTACCAAATGGGCGTTTTCCCTCTGCTTTTCCTACAAGAAGCTTCCATGCAACGTTTCATTTCCCATCTGTGCCATATGTCCTGCCCATCTCAGTCTACGAGACTTAAGTGTTCTTATTATATGTCTTCCTATACATAACATGTAGCTCATTATTATATAGTTTTCTCCATTCACCTGTCTGTTCATCTCCTTCTGGCCCAAAAATGTTCCTGACAACTTTATCCTCAAATACTCATAATCCTAAAAAAATATTCTAGCAGACACATCAACAGAAGAAATGCGTTAACTGGGAACGGAGGAAAGGGATAATTTTAATAACTTTAATAATAATAGTAATAATAAAATAATAATAATAATAATAATAATAATTAATAATAATAATAACCCATCCATAGTAATTCTGCCCGAGGGCAGGTATTTCACTGCAATCATAGCATTCTCATGGTATGTTTTGCAGCTTTTATTAGGGAATTAATAATAATAATAATAATAATAATAATAATAATAATAATAATAATAATAATAATAATAATAATAATAATTTTATTTTATACAGATTTTTAATGTTTTATTTTCCTTCTCCACTCGTCTCTATCCATCCCACTCCATGTCATCCAGTCCTCTTGTTCTCATTCCAGTTCTAATTTCTTGCATCCATAATAATAATAATAATAATAATAATAATAATAATAATAATAATAATAATAATAATAATAATAATAATAATAATAATAATAATAATAATAATAATAATAATAATAATAATAATAATAATAATAATAATAATAATAATAATAATAATAATAATAATAACAATAATAAAAATAATAATAATAACAATAATAATAATAAATAAACGTTTTATTAAAACTGGCAGATTAAGGCCATCACACATAGCGAGACTTTAGCTCTCAATGCCATCCGACGGGTTGTAACCAAGAAATAAGACAAATTGTATTACGTTTGTTAAGATAACAAAATTTTCTCTTTAAACTTGTGACTATTTATACGTTTCATTTTTAGGACTCACTTGCTAACAAGCTGGTAACATTAATTCTGAACCACACTAGAGAATTACACAATATCAATCCTATCTGTATCTGTGTTTAGCAGCATGACAGGGCCACTGTCTATGGCAACACAGAATAGCATAAAACAACACGCAGCCTCGAGATGAAGGTTTAAATCTGCCTGTTCCGCCGAGAAACGAACACGTGCCACGGGAGTGGAATAAGGTAAGAACACTACCAATGAACATTTACATTAATCAACGGATTAATTATTTTGAAATAAATAAAACATATGATGTTATTAACCAAACTACTTGAATATCTGAAAGTGTGTAGGTAGGGGTTGTTTTCATCTGGTATAAATTAATGGAAGTTAAAACATGGGAGTAATGGAGGAACAATTTAATGTTGCTCTGTGAGGAAACAAAGTCAACCGGGGACTAGGGTATACCAACCGCCACTGTGAACTTCAACTTGAGGGTAATATTACTTTTGCGTATGAATCCTCCTGGTGTGTTTATTACTTTTTCATCATGTTCTATTTTGTGGCAGTGAAACTCCTTGATGTACTTTCACGCAATTTATACAAAGGTGCCTTATAGCAACCGTACGCACAAAGAGAATAATAAAGCTCTTCACATATAGCGCACCTAGGTATTGTCATAAACCGAGAAGACAATGTCAGTTCTAAGAGACTAGAAGTCAGGTCAATGAAAGTGTCAGTCAAATTAGTGAGTCAAGTTTTTCATCTGTCAAATAGTTGAGTAATCCATTAATTGCATTGGATTGTCAATTATTCATTCGTAATTAAATAATTTTTCAGTCAGTGAATTTATCATCCAATCAACGTTCACGCATTGATTCAATTATTTAATCAATTATCATTTGGTTGGCCATTCATTCATTCATTCATCCATTCATTCATTCAATCATTCAGTCAGTCATTCAGCCAATAACTGTTTTTACTTATTTAATAATTCAGTCAGTCAGAAAAACATTTTGCCAGTCAGTTAAGTTTTTCATCCGTCAAAAAGTTGAGTAATCCATTCCTGTGGTTTCGAGATAGCGTGCTGCCTTGTCACGCAGCGGGCCCGGGTTCGATCCCCGGTCGGGGCAAATTTTCTTGGTGAGGTTTTTATCGGGGTTTTTCCTCACCTGTAAGACAAATGTCAGGAAAACTTTAAGGCCCAAACGATCCCCGAAATCATATGGCCATCATCATCACCATCATCATCATTATCATTATCATCATCATCATCATCATCCTTCACCGGTGTGGAAAGCAACGGGAAGCTACCACACCTTTAATTCCCTAGTAAAGCTGCAAAGCATAGCATGAAAATTCTATGATTGCAGTGAAAGACCTGCCCTAGGGCAGAATTACTATGGATGGATGGACATTGGATTGTCAATTATTCATTCGTAATTAAATAATTTTTCAGTCAGTGAATTTATCATCCAATCAACGTTTACGTATTGATTCAATTATTTAATCAATTATCATTTGGTCATTCATTCATTCAGTCAGTCATTCAGTCAGTGAATAATTGTTTTTTTATTTATTCAATAACTCAGTCAGTCAGAAAAACATTTAGCCAGTCAGTCAAGTTTTTCATCCATCAAATAGTTGGGTAATCCATTCACTACATTGGATTGTCAATTATTCATTCGTATCTAAATAATTTTTCAGTCAGTGAATTTATCATCCAATCATAGTTCACGCATTGATTCAATTATTTAATCAATTATCATTTGGTCATTCATTCAATTTTTTCCCCTCTTATTTAATAACTCAGTCAGCCAGAAAAACATTTAGCCAGTAAGTCAAGTTTTTCATCCATCAAGCAGTTGGGTAATCCATTCATTATATTGGATTGCCAATTAGTCGTTCATTCTTAATTAAATACGTTTTAAGTCAGTCAATTTATCATCCACTCAATGTTCACGTATTGATTAAATTACTTAATCAATTGTCATTTGGTCATTCATTCAGTCAATAATTATTTTTAACATTTATTCAATAACTCAGGCAGCCAGAAAAATATTTAGTAAGTCAGTAAAGTTTTTCATCTGTCAAACAGTTGAGTAAAATCCGTTCAATACTTTCAATGATCAATTAGTCATTCATTCGTAATTAAATCATTCTTCAGTCAGTCATTTTATCATCCTATCTACGTTCACGGATTGATTCAATTATTTTGCTTTTTTTTATTTTGGTCATTCATTCAGTTAGTATTTCAGTCAATAGTTTTTTTATTTATTCAATAACTCAGTCAGTCTGAAAAAATACATTTAGTCAGTCAGTCAATCGATCAATCATTCCGTCTATCGAGCTTCAATAAGGAAATACATTCTGCTACGTACCAGTAGCTAATTTAATGACTGTCATATAAAGTCAGAAACAGTTACCGCCAGTGTATGAATGAGATGAGTTTTCTTGAACGTGCAATAGCAGTGTATTGGTACAAAATTACTGATATTTTAAAGTTAAAATAAAATCTGTAACAAGATTTATACGACGAACAGACATTCAAATGGAGAAGACTACATAACAGCGAGTTACTTGATCTCTATAGGAAACCAGATAGCATATAATAAGAACAGTTAAGTCTCGTAGACTGCGATGGACAGGACATGTGGGAAGAATGGAGAAAGAAAAAAGGGAATAGAGGATTTTTGTAGGAAATCCTGAGGAAAAACGCCCCCTTGGTAGACCAAGAATGAGTTAAGAGAATAATATTAACCATGATTAGAGGGCAGTAGATTACACAGAGGATGATTGGAAAACATTAGCTCAGGATATACATTATATAATGCTAATGACAAATGAGGGAAATTTTGAGGAAGTGGCTGAATTCAAATATCTAGGAACAATAATCACAAACTGGAATGAGATGCACAAAGAAATTAAACATAGTCTCAATTCTGGAAATGCTTGTTATTATGCATTACAGAGACTTTTGACTTCCCAACTTCTTTCAAAAAACGTTAAACTGAAAATATATAAAACTATTATTCTACCAAGTATATTATATGGATGCGAAATATGGACTCTTACTTTAAGGGAGGAAAGAAGATTACGAGTATTTGAGAATAAAGTTCTTAGGAAAATTTTGGGGCCAAAGAGAGATGAACAGACAGGTGAATGGAGAAGACTGCATAACAGTGAATTACATGGTCTTTATAGGAAGCCAGATATAATGAGAACAGTTGTCTCGTAGACTGCGATGGGGAGGACATGCGGCACGAATGGGGAATGATAGACATGCAAGGAAGCTTCTCGTAGGAAATCCAGAAGGAAAACGCCCAGTTGGTAGACCGTGAATGAGGTGAGAGAATAACATTAACTATGATTTGAGGAAAGTAGATTATACAGGGGATGATTGGAAAACATTGGCTCGGGATAGGGATGTACAGAGAGCTTATGTCCGCGCGGACATGAACCTACGGGTTCGGAAGTGCCAGTGAGTTAGGTAGTTACTTAGTTAGGTGTGTATGGACAGCCTATGTCCGCGTGGCTATGATCCCATGGGTTCGATAATGCCAGATAGTTAATTAACAAGTTTCAGGCAGGAATTTGTTCCGATGGGAGATCAAACCCGAGACTGCTTGATGAGAAACATCATGCCACAGAAATGGTCGATAATTAACATTATCAGCTTTTTAGTCTGTCCGTCAATATCCAGAGTAAGGAAATATATATTGTATAAAAGTTATCTAATTAGCAAGCTAACGAATTAACACAGTGTAAGTGAAAAAACTGAAGAAAGTTCAAATTTACACTAACCTTAAATACAAATTCATCTTTTCCCCCCCTTGTCAGAAACTCAAGAGATACGAGAGGTCGATAGACGATAACTGGAGGAGTCGAGAAACAAACAAAACTTTTTTGTAACTTTTAATGAAAAGTTATTTGAATATAGTATTCTAATGTTCACTTTAGTCGAGATCAAATTCGCGATGGAAAACTTCATTTGTCGTCTCGGAATTGAAAAGATTTTCACATTAAAGCGGATGCTTCAGAGGTGGTGCATTTTCCTGTCCAGGCACTTCAAGTAACCCTAAAATAACTCTATTCATCCCTCCCCTACCAGACTAGTAAACCGCATAACAGACCATACGTTATGTTCCAACTGCGATAAGTGACCGCAGCATCATGCACAGCCCCATCATTTCAACAGTTTTCCAGTTTAATCTTTCACCATTGTTAAACATAGAAGACCACTCCAACTCATGTTCGTGTTACGGCACTAATATTAACGACTGCATAGTTATCTTCTCACCATAATTTTGAAAATAACTCATTATATACTCGTATTCTGCTATTAATACTCTTTTTATTTTACTTCTTTCACAGTAGTCACTTCCCGCTCTAGAATTCCTCCCAAAAAATCAGGATTTCAGCACATTTAACATTTTTATGAAGTTTGCAATTACTAATTGTCTAATATTTAAATTCCTCTTAAAAAAACTCTACGCTATAAGTACTTTATTTTTATTTTTTATTTCTCTCTTTCTCTCTCTCTCTCTCTCTCTCTCTCTCTCTCTCTCTCTCTATATATATATATATATATATATATATATATATATATATATATGTCATTATTTAATGCAGAATAAAAAAGCAAATGTTTTATGAACAGTAATCTAACAAGAGGTTGTGTTTTTCTGAAAAAATCACGAGCGACAAAGTCGCGAGCGATATTCTCTAATGAAAAACTCAACCTCGCGTTGGATTTGGAGTGACTATTTAGCGAATAATACAACATCAGAAGCAAAAAAATAATTATAACGTTTAATATATAACAAATGTGAGGTTATGTATTTCGATCTTACTTCCGGGCGATTTCTAAGCAGGCTGTATAGTTATAAATAGCATATTTTTATTGTTAAATCTCTTTGGGCTTGGGAAAAATCAATAATGCAGATTCATTATAAAATATTTATTATTTTATTTAGAGCAGCAGATCTAACTTTTTTCGGTAATTTTTGAAGTTGTTTTCTTTTCGCATTTCTTCATGTACCATATCGATCGTACATTGTTGAATCGATAACATTGTCAAAGAAGTTAATTTGCGGAGGTACCTCTCATTACGAACAGGAAGAGGCAATTTTATCAACAGGAAGAGACAAAATTATCGGTATATGAGATAAATAGTCATATTAAATACAGTAAAACTTGCTCAAAGCGGAATCGCAAGGGACCAATTTTTTTTCCACATTAGACAAAATTGTTCATTATAAAAAACTAAAACTTATTACAAATCTTAGATTATAGAGTACCTTATATGTCTTTTTACGGGATTAATTGTAGTTCCGCTGCCGTTGAAAAGTAAAGTATAGTATGTCTGAGCGACTTCGGCGGTAACGCGAGAAAAAACAGTCCCGTTTCGTCAGCGTTAAAAAGTCTCTTAAGGGCGTATCCTGAAATTAAGTTATGCAGTTTCGGTTTTCGCTCACTAACTACACTTTCGTCCACATCCTTTGATTCTCCGCAAATTTCATTCTACACTACATTGTGTGGTACATTTTAAAACTGTTCAGCCAACCTGAACATGCATTGAAATCGTTATTACCTAGGTATTTAGCAACTCTTAAAGCTTGAGTTTGGAGCATCGGTCCGGAAATTTGGAGATTTATCTTCAATCACTTTCACTTTTTCGTTTAACGACAATGGTACATATGTTTTAGCCATCTTCATTTCGCAAATTCAGAACGCTACCTGTGAAAGATCGATCTCAGAACTTAAACTATTTATATGATTTTACAGCGCAATTGTTATTTGAAAGAGAGATATCTGTATTTCGCATAACGGGTATGCAGTGAGGGCGAAATAAAATTTCAGGTACAAGTAGAATCTATACTTCACCCGACGGGAGGAATCATTCCTCATTGCTTTTTGGCCTAACGAAAATTCAGTGAAATGGAAACTAATTTATTTCTCAGTCTCTCCGCCTTATAAACATTTTTTCATGAATTGTGTAGAAATATCCTTCCGTTTCCGCGTTGGACAGATTCCGTTTTATGCAAAATAAATACACGTAAAATTACTATTATTTCGCCGAGACCAATAAATTTGTTCACATTGGACACATTTCCGCATTATTCACGTTCAGGATTAAACAAGTTTTACTGTATATTGCACGCCTACCAGGTAATCATTCACTTTATTTGAATGTGGAACTTATAATTACTCTTACACTTAATTATTCTAGTCGGCAGCGGTGGTCTACTGGTTATGTTCCTTGCCTTTAATCTCGAGTGTCGCGGGTTTAAACCCGCCCGGAGTCGATTAATTTTTAGGATGAAAATTCCAAGGGATTAGTAATCTGGAAGGGACTATAGGCCGTGGATCCCAGTCTGAATATTTTCTGATTCGTAAAAGATCCTAAAGCCTAAATTATTGCCTATGAAAAACTGTTAACCGGCTTTCCCTATCTTAGTAATACCTTAGTTGCCTACTAGATGTCTCATTGAGGCGATGTGCTGGCTACATGTCACTCACTAACATCTGTACTGAAATAAAGGTAAATAAATTATTTTGGCCAAGAAAAACTCGCTAAGAGATCACCCATGAGTGACGTACAGGATATATACATTTGTATACATACATTAAATAAAAATAAATACAAATAAATAAGTATTATATTTTTATTCAACCTGGGTAAGTAGTAGAAACTGTGGCAACTAAACTAGCTATTATTATTATTATTATTATTATTATTATTATTATTATTATTATTATTATTATTATTATTATTATTATTATTATTATTATTATTATTATTATTATTATTATTATTATTATTATTATTATCATTATCATTATTATGTCCACCGCTGTGGTCTCGAGGTAGCGTGTTGCCCTGTCACGCAGCGGGCTCGTGTTCGATCCCCGGTCGGGGCAGTTTTTCTGGATGAGGTTTTTATCGGAGTTTTTCCTCACCTGTAAGACAAATGTCAGGAAAACTTTAAGGCCCAAACGGTCCCCGAAATCATATGGCCATCATCCTTATCATTATCATCCTTACCATTATCATTATCATCATCCTTCACCGGTATGGAAAGCAACGGGAAGCTACCACACCTACACAATTCCCTAGTAAAGCTGCAAGCATAGCATGAAAATGCTATGATTGCAGTGAAGGACCTGCCTTCGGGCAGAATTACTATGGATGGATCATTATTATCGTACTTACTTACTCACTGGCATTATCGAACCCGTAGGTTCATGGCCGCGCGGACATAAGCTCTCCATACATCCCTATCCTGAGCTAATGTTTTCCAATCATTCCCTCAAATCATAGTTAATGTTATTTTCCCACCACATTCTTGGTCTACCAACCCGGTTTTTTCCCTCTAGCTTTCCTACAAGAAGCTTCCATGCAAGTCTTTCATTCCCCGTATGTGCAATATGTCCTGCACATCGCAGTCTAGAGACTTAACTGTTCTTATTATATCTGGCTTCCTATAAAGACCATGTAGTTCATTGTTAGTAGTCTTCTTCATTCGCCTGTCTGTGCATCTCTCTTTGGTCCAAACATTTTCATAAGTACTTTATTCTCAAATTCTTATAATGTCCTTTCCTCCCTTAAAGATAGAGTCCATGTTTCGCACCCATATAATATAATTGGTAGAATGATAGTCTTATATATTTTCAGTTTAACGTTTTTTGAAAGGAGTTGGGACATCAAAAGTCTCTGCAATGCATAATAGCACGCATTTCCAGAATTAAGCCTATGTTAAATTTCTTTGTGCATCTCATTCCTATTTGTGATTATTGTTCCTAGTTATTTGAATTGAGCCACTTCCTCAAAATTTCCCTCATTTGTCATTTAGTGTCCATTTCCATTATATAATGTATTTCTACGTGTGACCATATATTTAGTATTATTATTATTATTATTATTATTATTACTATTATTATTAACTAACTCAATGGCTCTAAGGAACCCGTAGGTTCATGGCCGTGCGGACATAAACTCTCCATACGCCCCTATCCTTAGTTAATATTTTCCAATCATCCAATGTACAATCTACTTTCCACAAATCATGGTTGATGTTAATCCCACCTCGTTCTTGATCTATCAACTTGGCGTTTTCCCTCTTGTTTTCCTACAAAAAGCTTCCATGCATCTCTTTAAGTCCCCATTCGTGCAACATGCCCTGCCCTTCTTAGTCTACGAGACTTAACTTCTTCTATTATATCCGGCTTCCTATAAAACCATGTATCTCACTCTTATGAAGTTTTCTCCATTCACCTATCTGTTCTTCACACATTGGTCCAACATTTTTCCTAAGAACTTTATTCTCAAAAACTCGTAATCTTCTTTCCTCCCTTAAAGTTAGAGTTCATGTTTCGCATCCATATAATACAATTGAAAGAATAAAATTTTGTATATTTTCAGTTAAACGTTTTTGGAAGCATTTGGAACGTTAAAATCCCTCTGATGCATAATAGCATGCATTTCCAGAATTGAGCCTATGTTTGATTACTTTGTGCATCTCATTCCTATTTGTAATTATTGTTCCTATGTATCTGAATTCAAAATTTCCTTCATTTGTCATTAGCTGTCCATTTCCATTATCCTATACACTATGTTTCTAAGTGTGAACATATATTTAATTGCATTGATGTTTACTTCCTGTACAAATTTTTTAGTGTTATTCAAAAGAGTGTGCATGTTGGCCCTTAGTATCCCCTCGCTATCGCCAACAATACTACATCGCCATAATCTAAGAGCTAATTTTACACTTCGATGGTTCGCTGTTCAGATTTGGACAGGTTCAGGTGAGAGGTGTTGTTGTGTTTTCCGCGCACACATGTATGTTTTATTTTATGAGTTATTATGGAGTGGTCAAAAGGAGACATGTTAACCCTTAAATTCGCAATGTATCCTGCAGGATACATCAATTAGTTTATTTAATTTAATATTTTTAATAAAACAAAAGAAAACGAACGAGCAGATATTACTTAAATGAAATTAGTTCTTTGCCAATTTAATCTAATTTGCTATAAGAACCATTAAAAAAATCTTTGAAAGGAGATATCTAGAGGGCAGTAGGAGAACAGATGAATATATTTCCAGATATATGCAAGAAGAAGGTGATTTCTTTACTTTCTTCCTAACGGCGTGAGAAAAGTAAACTAAAAAGTAGCCAAGGTACAGGAACATGTATGTTGTAATATATAATATTTTTTCAATGTTTTGTGTATGTGAGGCCAGCAGTCGGCTGGTAAACGAAGAGCCTTCTAGGCCTATCATGCCATGGAGTTACTATTATAATTCGTAAATACAATCGAACATCGTTATGCATCAACCGACTAAGCGCCAGTAAAAAGTTTTTTATTTCATCTATTGCACTGGCTTATGAAGTACACACATTTAGCGCCAAATTTTTAAATATAGCCTTATTATTAAAAAAATGTACAACGCCATCAATCCTATCAGAGATTATGTGTTTTGCAAACAATCGCGATAGAGACATGTTGGTTACATCTACTCTGACTAAATGTCTACTGAAGGTTGTGTGTTTTTGGTTTTCTATGGATCGCAGGTGTGTGTTGTTGAAATTAATAATTTCGACGAACATAAGACAGCGGGGGACGCAAGTGTTATACGCACCTTTTAGAGAATAACGAGAAAAAAAAAAAACATTATTTCAGTCTGCGTAGTACATACAGTGTAACATGTTTTTTTTCTCTATCAATAATGGTTTTTAGCACTGTACATATATACAAACATAGGGTCTGGCTGGCGGCCCAAGGCAGATCTTTCACTGCAAAATCAGCATTCTCCACCCTTTCTGATCTACGCTTTCCTTTTTGTATCGCCATTACAAACCATTTATTTTAATATTGTATATAACATTATGTCTTTTTCTGCCTCTAAACTTTCTTTCCGTTTGACCATTCCATTCTAGGGGATCCGTCAGCAGGGAGTTTCTTTCTTAGACAGTGTCCCCACCAATTCCAATTTCTTTTACTTCTTCTTTATCGCAGTCCCTCCCCGCACTGTTCTTCCGTCACCCACTCTGTCTAGCACATCCTTCACTTTTTATTTTTTGTCTGTCCATTTTATAACGCTCCATCCTTCTCCATATCCACATCTCAAAAGCTTCCAGTCGCTGTTTTAGCCCTAATATTCTGAATTTCAGGATATCATATTGTCACATTGAATGGCAAAGAGACTGTTAAGGATTATGAGGGCAGTCTAGGCGACCATGTACACTCAATGGTATATACATTGTTCCCTCAGATATTGCTGTATTTCAAGGTGACAACGCCCCTCTTCACAGCGTTGGTTGTGATAAACATTGTTATGAGGAGCATGAAGGAGAAGTCAGATATCTACTATGGCCATCCGAATTTTCAGATCTGAATATTTTTTATTTAATCGGCCACGGTGGACTAGCGGTTATGCTCCTTGCCTCTGGTCCCGAGGGTCGTGGGTTCAAACCCGGCCTGGGTCGATGGATTTTTTAGGATGGAAAAATCCAAGGAGCAAGTCCTCCGGGAGGGACTTTAAGCCGGGGGTCCCGAGTCTGAAGAATTTTCAGGAGCGTAAAAGATTCCTAAAGCTTGAATGAAAAGGCCTCTAAGCAAAATTTACCGAATTTTTCCGTTCTAGTACTACCTTGGTTTCCTAGATGTCAGTATGAGGCGGAACGCTGACCACGGACCACTCAAATGACATCTATACGGAAAAAAGTGTAACTAAATTAGTATGGTTCAAATTCTTCCCTGTAGGGGCAGAGCACCTAAATCTCGGTTAAGGGAAACATGGGCTTAGAAGATTAGAAGAAGACATTTATTTAGACAAAATCGTGTGAATTGGAAACTTGAGTAATGGCAAGATTTCCACCTCCTTTCTCTTTTAAAGACCTGGAAGAAGTTCTCTACAAGATGCCCACTGAATATGTTCATAAGTTATATGAATCAATTTGAAGAAGAATTGCAGCTATTTAAAATATTAATGATAGGCCTTAATCTTATCAATCGATATTTGGAAGGTATTTTCATTATTTTCCTTATATCCTATGGAAGCACGATATAACGAAACTGGTAAGTCGGAAGATCAAGAGTTAGAATCCTAGTGGGTCACGATTTTAAACTGTCCTAAACACTCTGGTGGCACCATGGCCGTGGGGTCGATTCAGCTTCTATTGGAAATGAGTACCAGGGCGGGAGTAAATGCGACCGTCACGGACAGATGGGACCCTTAACCCCACTACCACTAACCCAAGGATCTTCAAAGATCTGTAATGGATCACTTTACCTATATTTCTATATGCATACGCACATGTTCCCTATTGTAACATGTGTTTTTTTTTCACTTTAAAAGCCTATTGCGTGGGAATTTTATTTTATTTTTTACAGGCTGTTTTTAAATGTAATACACAAACGCTAAGCACCATTTTTGCCTTACAGATTATTGTTGAATAAGAGAGAGAATAGTGTAAAGAAAAAAAAAAACTCGTATATTCATACTTGACAATAAAAGTAGCTTGATGACTACCACACAGGTAGGATGCTTCTGAGCGAAGTGAAACAGTTTGTGAAATGTCGAATCGAATATTAGTACAACAGCAATCCCCTCGATGATGTGAACATTTATTTCATCAATGCAGGAGAAGATATTTTACAATGTTTTGAATAACCGAATGCGTTTGAATGCGTACTGTAGCAATCATCAGCAAATACTGTATCCAATAAACATTAGTTACACCTAGACTGTTATTATTAACGCCATTTGTATTTTATATCCATTCCCATTCAGCGCTATAAACTTATGGCTCACACACGATCCCCACTATAAAAAGAATATGCTCATACTCTATATGTACAACATATATTGAATTACTCGCTGATCTGAGTGTAACGTGTAAAAATCCTGAACGTGTAAGGAAATGTGAAATTAAAAAATGCAAATAAATGAGGAGAATATAAGAAAATGAGAGAAATTGAAGGAAAGTGGAGAAAAAATACGTAAAAAGTGAAATAGACGGGAAACAACATAAATTGATAAGAAGTAGATTAATCGTGAAAAAAGAAGGAAAACGAGAGTAACAAGAAAGAAAACAGAGCGAAAGAAGAGATAGAAAGGGAGAGAAAAGAGGAGGCGGATACATAAAATGATTGAGTCGTGGAAATGAATAATATTAGACAAACGAACAGATGAATAGTTAGATCAATAACTTTCAAACAATGACAGACAGGTAGTTGGTA